>JABACO010000003.1:5286536-5294036 GCA_013339895.1 Ephydatia muelleri
AGTTAAATTGTCTCGTTGGTGTGCGCGAGCTACGCGGTGGCGAAGCGGGTCCATAACAGTTTGGTGGCAGCGGTGGGATCTGTTCGTCTGACAGTTGTTGGATCAACTGCGCATAGAGCTGTATGACCACCAGGTCAGGACGTACATACAAAGCGATGGCGGAGATTAACTGGGAAGCAATGCTACAGGGTTTGGCGGAAGACCGAAGGAAGCGCGATGAAGAGATCGAAAATGAAAGAGCGCGGAGAGAAGCCGAGGTTGTTGACGAGCGGCGGCTGAGAGAAGAGGAGCACGTCGCGAGAGAAGCTGAAATGGCGAGAAGGTTAGAAGAGGAACGTCGAAGTCGCGGAGAGGAGAGAGAGGCTATGAGAAACCAAATGGATCAGCTAGCGAAGATGGTGGAGAGGTCTGTCGTCGCGGCAGGAGCAAAGAGTCCTGCGGAGTTGGGAATCAAGTTGGTCGCCCTGAGAGATAGCGACGACATTGAAGCGTACCTAGTTACGTTTGAGCGAATAATGGCAGCACACAAGATCGAGCGAAGTCGATGGCCGCATTATTTGGCTCCACAGCTGAGCGGAAGGGCGCAGTTAGCGTTTGTGGCACTACCGATTACAGATTCGGCAAACTACGATGCGATCAAAGCCGCGATCCTGATGCGCTATGATTTAAACGAGGAGGCTTACCGGAATTGTTTTCGGACAGCAGTTCGGAAGGTGGGGGAGACCCACCGGGAGTTCAGCGTACGGTTGATGGATCTACTGTCGAAGTGGCTGCGTGAGTACAAGACTGTGGACGACATTCAGCAAGAGTTCGGCATGGAGCAACTTCTGAATTGTCTCACACCAGAGAAGCGGCTGTGGTTGTTGGAACGGAAACCAAAGGGGTGTGTGAAGGCAGGCGAGATGCTGGATACGTACGAACAGGCTCGACGCAAGGAAGGCGGACCGGTGAAGCAGAGGCAGGGTGTCAAAGAAAGTGAGACCTTGCAGGAGAGTGAGAAAGTCCCGAGAGATACACCTGTACTAAGGAGGCCAGAGCAGAGAAGCTCAGGTAGAGGTCCGAGGTGTTTTTCATGCCATCAGTTGGGGCATATCTCGAGTAAGTGTCCCAGTCGAGGGAGTTACTATGGAGGACGTTTCGGGAATTGTCGGAAGTTCAAAAAGACAGATGGAGATACCTTGGTTCCTGTGAGGAGCGGAAAGGTAGAGGGTACAGATGTCTCGGATATCGTGTTGGACACAGGAGCGGGGAGAACGCTGGTGCGGTCGTGTCTGGTACCCAGGAAGAGACTGTTGGGATGGAGAAGGGTGGTGGAGTGTCATGGAGCAAAGCTAAGCATGACGAGAGTGAAGAGTGCGACCCTATGAATAGGTGCCAGGGTGCAGAATGCAAGGAGGGCAGATTGATGAAAGGGGGTCCAACTCTGAAAGGATGACCTGTGACTAGGAGCAGCAGGGTATAAAAGGAGAGCTAGAGAGAGAGGAAGGGTGGCTAGGCAGTATTGGGTTTTGTCTTGCGTAGATCAAATGCAATGTGTGTGCATTGGTCTTAAAGATAAAGAGTGACAGTTAAATTGTCTCGTTGGTGTGCGCGAGCTACGCGGTGGCGAAGCGGGTCCATAACACCCCCTCCCTCCCCACACCTGCTTGCCGTGTTCAAGGTGCTGTTGTATGAACATTCCACATCAAATCGGGATACATTTTGACACCCCAAGACAATCCCATTAGGTGTGGTTTGTTTACATGTACCTCCCCCTAAATCTGCATGTGAGAAAACTGAGACGTAAATATCAGTCCATCGATTGAAGTTCAAATCCGGCTTGTTGAGACTTGCTGCTATTCTTCCAGATACATGTGTTTCCTTCATTGGTCCATTGCTTTGCTATGCATTGCTTTAGTTGGTGGTTCACCTTTGTTATTTGATAATCAATGTTTTTGCCCAAAAATGGTACACTGAGTATTCACTTACATTTAGCATTGCATGTATAATGCACAAGTACCATGACAAGACATCTGTTAATTTAATGTGGAGATTTGTATTGTCATGGTACCTTTTTTTTTTTTTTTTTTTGTTCCTATTTTGCTGTTGTTGAGCAGGCCCCTGCAGAGGGAGGGGGAGCAGCAAAGAGGGCGAAGGCTGCTGATGGACCAGTGGATGTGGAGACTGCAGCCCGCGGTGGAACGGTACGAGTCATAGTATACCCTGCTACCCTGAGCCTGGCCCCTCCCACATTTGTTAGGGGAACGAATGACTCTTCAAATCAACATTTGCCAAATAAATAAATAAATAATTAAATAACGTTCAGGTACAATACCGTATTGGTGGCATGGAATGCAATGCAGTTGGCTTGTAATGGTATCTGTTACCGTGGAAGTTATGTATAACCCGATTAGGGCTGTGGCCAAGTGCTGCAGATGGAAGTGTGGGTAGGCTACACAAAGGAAGAACTCCAGCATTTGTAAGTGCTGCACACTGCAGATCTTAGTTCGATTGCTTACACAATGCTGGGTTCTCCACACTACATGTACTCGTATTTAATACAAAGTGGAGTTATGTGAGCATGTCCTGTACATAGGACCATAGTAATTTTGAGGGTTATTTAGTGGGGGAGGGTGGGGGGGGGGGGGGGGGGGGGGGAAAGAGAATATGGTTTTCGTACTTATGCCATACATGGCAGCAGATGCATGGCTGCAACATGGGTAATCAAGGTGGGAATATCTTTGGCATAGTTGTCCCCAATGTTTTGTAGGACGAACATTCTGTCTGGGTGCATTAATTTTAGGAGGCGTGCTTCATGACAAATGGTGCATAGAAGTGAGCTGGGCTTGGAATGCCACTCCGATGTACTTGTCTCAAGAAGGATGTTGTTCCCAGAGCAGCTTGCTTCATGCAGCCATGCTTGTGACCACCTGGGTGCTCAACCAGCAGTGAAGCCTTGGTGGTTCAGCTTGCTGCGACGAGGGAAGTGGTCTGTGCATTACAGTGAACCCCCTAAATGTGGACTCCCTGAAATAAGGACACCTCGACAAACAGTACACTATCTCTAGGTCCTAAACATCTTACTTTGGAGTCAAACCCCTAAAATAAAAAGATACCTTCATAATCAGGACAGTTCCAAAAGTGTCCTCACTTTAATATGGTCCCAAAAACTGTCCTCATTCAGGAGTTCCATTCTTTTTATTGGTATTGCAGCCAGGAAAAAAACTCACATTAGCATAACACAACTTAACAACTCACATTAGCATAACACAACTTATCAGTGCAATACTCCTATGCAGTACACAGAACTAGTGTCACCTTTCAGTTATGGTATATGCATTTGAAAAGTAATTTTCTAATTTGTTCAATGGGAATTAATCACCATGTGTGTTGGTATCACTGTGGAGTGGTTGGGGTCTGAGATCCTGTGATATGGATACAAACAAAAATGTTTAAAAAAAATTGTTTTACAGTTTGGCTCACTGCACATGTACACATGCACATTTTGTAGCTGAATTCATTGACTGTGCCAGTTCTGAAAGAATACCTGAAGTCTGTTGGAGAAAAAGCGCCGACAAAAAAAGCTGATCTGATTGCGGCAATCAACACACATCTTGGACTCTAGGGCACATCATTTGACACCGAACGAGCTGAAGTTGGATGGGCGGGATGCTAATCTGTGCATGTTGTGTACATCTTGATAGCGCAGGATGGTGATTTATATGCGTATGTGGGATTGCTACGTCGTTTCATCACTTGTATACGCGTGTATGCGCATGCGCGTTGCGGCGATATGAATTGTTTTTCTCTCCAGTGGAAATACTCGGTAGTTGGTTCGGTCGCACCTTCACAGTATCGTGGAATTTGCGTGATCCAGGAGATTGCAATACAAGTTACGAGGCAGATATTGTGTAATAACATTCAAAACGATAATAGATGACTGCATGTAAGACTACATGCTCGCGCGCAAACTTGAGTATAGGCGCACATTATTAATCATTTGCGTTCATTTTAATGTTGCAGCCATTCGATACATATGTTTCTTTGCACAGAGAAGTTGAATGGGGAACCAATCAGCTGACATGAAATCATGGCATACACATAACAAAGTATTTATTGTACGCGCCTATTAACACATGAACCTGACGAAACCTCGCGACAAAGGTTTCTCACGGACGAACCGGAAATGATGTGAGAAGCCGTGCAAATAATAAGCGATCACACAACCTTAAGCCTTTACTTGTTTGCAATGAATACGCCGTTTGCAGCGCAATGGATAGCGTTTGTGGTTCTGTATACTTTGTCTGCAGGTAAGCTCGCATGGTTTTATGGAGAGTGGATAGTGAACACGACTTTGACAGTGGCGACTTATATATAATAAAAGCCACTTGCCTTCACTTCAAAAATTAATATCTCGCCCCTCCAAAGTAGATGCATATAGATCGCCGTCCCACCCCCCCCCCCCCCCCCCCCCCTCCTTCCCGCCTCAGCAAAGATCAATTGTCGACATACATGTACTTACGCTGACGTATTATTGAGCAATCGTCCCATCTCCCTCGTTCCATACCCTAACCAAACCACGTTCCTTTTTTTTTTTTTCCTTCGTTGGTTTGTGTACTGCTATAAGTTTAAAAGCGTGGTGCGTTGAGCTCGTAGCCTTCACTGTACGGCAGTAGCTTCGCAACTCGAGATGCCCGTTTAGAGAATCAATTAGGCGTCTTGTCCGTTCGCTCGTTCCGCCCCCCTCCTTATGAAACATTTCCACCTCCTCCCCCTAAACAGCGGACGATCTTTCCTGTCTGTGCAACCAGTTTTCCTCCGGCGGATGCGTGCAGATAAACGCGACGTGGGGGGCGTGCACCCAGGCTAGGGGACAGGGGCTGTGCGTCGCCACTTGGCAGAAGATCCTCGCGGACAATTCCACCGTCGTCCAGTACTCGTGCTCCGACAGCGCGCTGCTAATGTACACCTGCCTGCCCACCGGATCTGTGATCAGCGGGACCCCACAGTACCCGATCGTCACCGCCTGTTGCCAGGGCAACTATTGCAACACACCGAACTATCTCCAGGCCATGGTGGGGAAACTGCTCCAAGGTGAGCTAATTCCCCCCGCCCCCTCCCTCCCCCTCATTCCCACCGCACCGCGGAGGTAATGTGGTTTGTTTACAAAGATTGAGCGTGTGATTTTTGTTTAAGCGATGGAGGTGTTGAATTAAATCCACATCAATCATGGATGGTATATTGCGTACGAAGTGCGTAGACCCTTGTTTCGTTGCTCTGTTATTTGTTTTGCTTGTTGTCGTGATTTCTTCGATCGTGAGGGTCGAATTGTTCAGTGCCCACGACGTATTCATCACTTACGCATTGTGTGGTGTATTTTATTAGTGGTTAATGAATAATGGAATGCTAATGACGCAATGTACAGACACTCCACAGGTCCCGCAATGAATAACGGTAGCTACTGCACTTACAAGAACGATTTGTAACGTACAGACCACATAATAGCTGGCACCCCCTCTGAGCCCAGATAAATGCAAGGTTTGCTCTTCACTCTACAGGTCCCACACCTACCAGTGTGATGGCAGTCTCCCCTACCGACGGAGTGGTGCGTTCTAATGCAAGTACCAAGATGACAGCCGATCCACCCTCACAGGTGACCAACCTAACCTCAGCGGTTGAAGCCACGCCCACCACCCCCCTCAACCCCCACTCCCACCCCTCCGCGTCCCACCTCCACTGTGTCGCTGATTCCGACCACCTCTGCCGGTGAGCATTGAGGGAGGGGCCAGGGTGAAGGGGAGGGGCCAGGGTGAAGGGGAGGGGCCAGGGTGAAGGGGAGGGGCCAGGGTGAAGGGGAGGGGCCAGGGTGAAGGGGAGGGGCCAGGGTGAAGAGGAGAAGGGGAGGGCCATGGTGAAGGGGGAGTAGAGGTGTTGCAACCTTGCATTGAGAATAGTGTTGTGACTGACAAAGTGCAACCTAGTTGCTTAGTGCTTTCACTTACAATACTCTCTCCTTTCAGCCGATAAGCTGACGTGCCTATGCACAGAGTTCTCTGTTCCGGGGTGTGTCCGAAAGAACTCTACCTGGGGGGAGTGTACACTTGCCAAAGGAGCGGGGCTGTGTACTACCTCGTGGGAGAGGATCTTGAATTCCACGGCCGTCTTTATCAAGTACGGTTGCGAGATGGACGCAATCCTTCCCTACGCGTGTCTACCCCAGGGGTACACGACCAGGGGGAACTCCCAGTATCCCATCGTCATCACCTGTTGCACAAGCGACTATTGCAACACACTGGCTCGTCTCCAGTCGGTTTTGAGCAGCCTGTTACCAGGTGAGAGGCCGTGTTTTCCCCCGATTGGTTGGATGTGTCATTCATTGCCCCACTCCCTCCTCCCCTTCCCACCCCTTCCTGAGGCCATGTTTCCCCCCGATTGGTTGGATGTGTCATTCATTGCCCCACTCCCTCCTCCCCTTCCCACCCCTTCCTCCCATAATTTAATCTTACGGTGCGAGGCTGCATGCACACTGTTTTTGTGGTATCGCCATGACAACAGCCTCTATGGTTAACCTTTGGCCATTCTCCTTTGTTTTGCTGTGGGAAAGAACACCATGTCCCATTAGAACACAATGGCTCTGAGAAACACGGAGATTGGTGGCACGGAGGATTAGCGCCTCATTTGCAGTTCCAGGCGGAATGCCTCGGTGCTTGGCTTGGTTGCTATTCTGTGTTCCTATGGAATGACAACAATGTGGCATCTGCTGTAATTTTTATTTACATGCACATTGAGAAAAAATTTTTCTGTAGGGTCCACAGCAACGTCACAAACCACATCCACTACCCTCGATGCTCTGCCCCTTCCCTCCTACGTGATCCCCCTCATGGCTTCCCTCTCGGTCGCCATCGTCGTGGTGACCGCCCTCTTGCTGACCTTCCTGGTGCTCCGCCTCCACCCAAGGCTCCTCCCATCATCCCACAAGACAGCCGACCTGGGGATCACCTCCCCCTCCAAGCGAGGCGGAGGCGACTCCCGCCGCCACCCCTCGACGTTGGACGTGGGCGTCGACCACAGCAGCGAGGACTCCGGGGGGAGTGGCTCGGGTCTCCCCCTCCTCTCCCAGCAGTCCATCGCCGCCCAGATCGTCCTCGAGGAGCTGGTGGGGAAGGGGAGGTTTGGGGAGGTGTGGAGGGGAGCCTACAAGGGGGACAGCGTGGCAGTGAAGATATTCCACACCAGGGAGGAGGTCTCGTGGAACCACGAGGTGGACATCTACCAGACCTGCCTCCTGAGGCACCCCAATGTCCTCCGCTATGTGGCCTCGGACAGCAAGGACATGGGGATGCAGATGCAGCTCTGGCTCATCACCGAGTTCTGCGAGCACGGCTCCCTCTACGACTACCTCCAGACGCACGCCCTGGACGAAGTCGGGGTCCTGCGTCTCTGCCACACGGCCACGTGTGGCCTCAACCACCTGCACTCGGAGATTGTCGGGAGGGAGGGGAAGCCGGGCATCGCCCACAG
>JABACO010000003.1:5296536-5332897 GCA_013339895.1 Ephydatia muelleri
GTGCTCTTGTTGTAAAAATACCGGCTCGGTTGTAAAAATACCAGACTGCAAGAAGTCAAGAGTCTGTCTGCAACTCTTATGCATTCCCTACTGCTTGTGAGTGGATATATCCTATGTCTACAAACCACATTATTGCTATCTAGCAGGGTGTGCTACTATCCCTGCGACATGTGGCCATGTAAGGGCTACACTTGATAGCTAGAGGATTGCGCACAAAATGGAGAAGCGGCTTGGGCTTTGACGATGGTGCACATTCACGCAAATTCACATGGCTGTTTGCTCATTTTCTCATTTACTGTAGCTTTAGAGTACACTGCTCATTTTCGTTGCAGTCTCTTGTGCATTTCATTTCTTACTAATTTTATTATTATTGTATTATTCTGTTACCACCAGATCTGATGTGCTGTCATGTATTGTATACTTGTATTGTACCTTTTTCCTTTCTCCTGTTCCATCCTGTTTACTCCTCCCCATTCTGTTCCAGGTACGACCGAGGAAGCCCAGCTGCCATATTTCGATTCCCTCCCTCCCGACCCAACGCTGGATGACATGCAGAGGGTCGTTGTCATGGAGAAGAGGAGACCCAGCATTCCAACAGGTGGAGCCAATCTCAGGTCAGTCCCCCTCCCCACCCTCTCTCCTCCCCCTCCCACCCTCTCTCCTCCCCTCCCACCCTCTCTCTCCTCCCCCTCCCACCCTCTCTCCTCCCCCTCCCGTCCCCCTCCCCTTCCCCTCCCCTCCCCTCTCCTCCCCCTCCCCTCCCCCTAACTAAAGTCCACCACAACCACTCCACACATCCTCCTCCCCACCCCCCACCTACTCCCTCAGTCTATTTTGTCCTTGTCTTCTGAACACAAATGCAGCAAGTGTGGTCAACTGGTGTTTTGAAATCATCTTGGGACAAGCTTGAATGTCTGAATGCTTTATTGAAATCACCATTACACTGCTAAATAGTTTGTCGTTAATCTTCAAGGCATTGCTTACTGCAATAAATTATGGTGGGAAAAATGCTTGGCAAACTGCTCTCAGTGGGAATTGCATATGAATACATATCTTTGGAAGTGATATGTTTGCCATCTTTAAAGAACGATTCTTGTAAACACAGAATTCTTGCATGCTTTATTAGATGATTAGGGAGAAATTCCATTATATGGGAATTGTCTCTAAGCTTATGTTCACGACCGTTGCACTTTCTTCAGTGTACAGTAACCAAAATAGGCAAAATCTGATGTGGTGTACCTATGGATATACTTTAGAGCCATACTAGAAACTGTCATTGTTTCTTGTGGCTCTCCAAAGGCTTCTGCATTGGCTGGTAATTCCTTTAATCAAATTATTCCACCCTCAACTCCAGACCACCCCATTTCTTTTGAGGCATTCAGCCTATTTATTGCCATAATTGGACAACTACTTACCATCCCTCTCCCCTCCTCCCTCCACCTCTCTCCCTCCACCTCCTCCTCCCTCCTCCTCTCATCCCTCCCTTCCTATCCCCCTCCCTCCCTCCCTCCCTCCCTCCCTCCCTCCCTCCCTCCCCATACACCCTTTTTTTTATTGCCTACAAAGAGAAGCTAATACTCACTAACGCGTTTCTCTCCTCCCCTTCCCTCTGCGCTACCCCCACAGGTGTTCAGCTCTCTGTCGTTGATCATCCAGGAGTGTTGGAGTGACATCAGCGAGGCACGCCTCACTGCTCTGAGGGTGAAGAAGAGTCTAGCCAACCTCCAGGCCTCCATCAAAGGGGGAAAGAACATTGACATTGAGGCCGACAATATGTGATTCTTATATACCTTTTGGGGAACTTGCTTTTGACATTACCTGGACCGACATACTGTACCACATTATCCTGTACCCACAAGCCACCTAGGGTGGAAGAGAAGTGTGCATGCTTGTGTAGTTGGGTTACCCATTCTTTTTCTTCCTGGATCTATGTTTGGTACTGCATGCGTGTTGTTTGGTTATATGTATGTCTGTGTCTCAATATAGGAATGTTGTATGTGCATACGTGTACTGTGTACTGTGTATTGTTTCTTCGATTGTGATGGTCAAGAAATTTAAGAAATCTCCGTACAATTGGTGGTATTATCTGAATGAATGGCTTAGTTTAGTTTTTGTGTCTCTGATGGAAAATACTAGAAGACAGTCTTTAGTGGATGCTGACCCAATCTAATCCTCTGATTTCACACTTCAGCTCATCTTTCTACCTTGTTGATGTGCCAGAGCACAGAGGACCATAAAAATAAAAGAATAAAATCAAATTCGGCAGTGTTGCATTGAAATACGATAGGAGAGTGAAGAAGAATCTATTTATACATGTATAACATCCTCAGATTACAGTCGAGTTCATTGATCTTAAAAAGAAGCCTTTGGTCTGTTACAAAACCCTGACATGCTGCTGTCTCCTATAACATCATTGATTACAATGAGAGACTGGTCTAATTTATGACCATGGCATTCTTCATGAAAACCCCATTAATATGTTGAGTTTAAGATATTGTATGGGAAAGTATCAAATAACCAAAAATGTATTAAATAAAGTCATACAAATATAAATACATATTTTTTGTTGGATACATCCTAAGATATTATGCCTTTCTGTCCTTTTGTATTGAAAGTTTTAAATCATTCCATCTGATTAACAAATTCAAGCCATTGAATCAAAATGTCATGACCACATATTTCAAGTCGCTGCTTTTAGTATTGAACAATGAATGGTTTGTTTGCGTATTATGTGATATGATTTATATTGTACTTCTAGTGAAAGTGCAGTCGTGAAAGAAGCCTTTAAAAGCTTCATTAGCTGCCCTGTTTTACACCACGGACCATCGTACGTGTTGGTTGGAGCCAAAAAAATGTATGCATCCCAATTGTTGCCTACCTTTAACATCAACGGTAAGTTAGAACCTTGTAGTGTTCACCTCTGTACCTCTGTACATGCACGATGAATTAGATTATTGTTTGGTGTGTTGGCTGCGGTTTACCAATGTGGGGGCCACGTATGTACATTATGATATAGTGTGGGTTGCGGGCAAAGTTCACTTCGCATGGCTCTTGTCTTAGACATTGTTTTTTGCTGCGCCTGTTTGTATAACTCCAAACAAGAGCTTGCAAACCCAAATCCTCGAACTGTCACATATAACTGTATCATTTCCTTCAGTATCAATTTCGACACTTCCTCTTCTACCTCAGCACCTATGATAGACCACTCAAACAGCAAGTCATTGTTGCAGAGTATGGTTTCAATACATGTTGAGGCCCCTTCTATCATGTTAGATGAAAGAGTAAAATGTTTACGAACTATGTCTTCTATCATAACAAAAACATTGTAAGCCTGATCACTTATAGTGCATAGACCTCCTCGATTAATGCCCTCAACCCATTTCTCACTTTCACTGTTGTTGAGTGCATCACCTGCAAACTCCATCAGTAAAAACATCATCTCCTCATTTTGGGTGTGTGAACCTGTCTCCGTAGCAACGTAGCGTAGAGCACACTGTTCTTCCTCAGTTAAAGGACGCATGCTTGACTCTGTATCATCTTCTCCTCTCTGTATGCTAAATTCCAGTTTAATAAGTTCAGTGAAAATATAATCAGTGACGAACTGGTAGAACGCTGGAAATGCCTTTAAATTAACAGATTGCAGTATGATAACTTTCCAATCCTTAACAAAAGTATCAGATGTTCTGATAGTCTGGAAAGATCTCCACATTTTTTGCTTTTTTAAAGCTACATTCGTACTATGTTTGCAGCAGAAACATGTTTGCAGTCTAACAATCAGTATGTGGGCAAACCATGACAGGTGTTCTCTGTTTTCGAATTCGAGCCACCACTCTTGGAGAGCTTGTGATGTCTTTACGGCTGCACATGTGTATTCCAACTCCACTTGAAACGTTTCGTCTGTAATCACAGCTTTAACTGCTGCCTTGAAATACTCTGTCGATCCTTGGAAGTACGTGTGTATTTTAAAACAAAAGTCAGTGCTGTGGTCTTAGGGTTTACCATAAAATCTATAAATGTAGGTAAGTGGTCTTACTTTCTTTCAATGAATCCATACGTAGCGCACCATGTAATGAATACTCATAAAATGTACATGACGTCATATTTACGTGAAACAGCGTCAATGCCATTGCAATGTATTGCGTTTCCAATCCCGTTCCGTAAGGTCTTCAATCTATGGTTGCGGATAGAAGTGTATTGTTTATAACAAACAAATATCCTCAGATTTGTACTGTGATGCGCCTTTCCATCTAACTGGGAGACTAAAGCGGCATTTGGCTTCAGACAAGCACTGATCCAACGCCGCGAATTGTTTAAACCCTTTTCATTAACTACATGAATCACTACTTCATAGCATAGATAGCCTGCAGCCCGCGCATTCGCTTATTCTTCGCTTAGATGCTGAAAAAAAAAAAAAAAACAATAAAAAAAAACGAACTTGCTATGTGCATGACATTATCAGCACGTGGCCTATATCCCTGTGTTATTGATGTGCTACTGACGAGAAGGAAAAAACACTCCCTGCAAATTTCCATCCATTTACCTCAAAGGTGTTTGCTTTTCTCCCCTCGGCCTTCAGTATGTTACACATAGACAATATCCTGGGCTTCCTATTTCCAGTATTAAAGGAGTGAAAGGTCAGTTTCAAGTTGCCTGGTTTCTGTGCTAGCTCCACAGCTATATAGTTTGTGCATGTCTTTGTATCTAGAAGTATAGTTTTTACAGTATCTCCTAAGGGTACACCTTTTTATTACTTATCTGTGTCTCAACTATATTCAAGTGTCTTGGAATGCCTATTACGTCAGCTAGCATCATTCGGGCAGTGCTGGTGCATTTATTAGAGTGCAGAGGTGACTCAAATACAAATGTTGTAAGTAATGTGCGTATATTTGTCAGTGTTTCATACTACATACACCTGACAGTAATGCTATGCAGTATGAAACACTGACAAATATACGCACATTACTTACACACACAAATACATCCCGCACCACGTTTGTGACGTCTCACGTGATGTGCGCGCATAGTTCACTCCCTAGCCAATTTTCCCTTTTATTATTTTTTTGTCCGTTCAGTTCTTTATCAGTCCAGTTCACTCATATTAGTGTAGACATCAGCATTTACGAATACAGTCAGAGCGGGAAGAGCTTTAATTAGGAAAAGTACACCATGAGGTCCAACATAGGCTAGAATGTATATCTACTTGCCTACTAGACGGTTGAAGCAAGCCGGTTGTGTGCATCATACTTGAGAAATTAGGACTAGTAATATACGAAGCCCATTGATTCTATGCGATACAACGCTATACATGTACATGTATATCCATGCAGAGTACTTCGCTACTGACAGCGACTGTCATTCATAGGGAGCACATATGCAAATCTAACTTAGACTAAATATAGCGCATGCACTATATAGGCAACAAGAGCCGGCGAGTTGTCATTGTCATTAATATGCGTATAGGCCAATGGTAAGATTCAGATTATATTGCGTCGTGTCCTCACTTCCCAATCCACTGTAAAAGTTCCAACGCTTCACAGTTACTAACCTTGTTACCATAGGCGTAGAGTTTTATTTAGCCTTGGGGGGGGGGGGGGGGGGGGGGGGGGGGGGTACATATACAGATACCGGTAAGTTGAGTAGGAGGTGACACTGCAAACTACATGTATTTGTACATATATATCTATTGAAGGTACAAGACTACGCATACATTTATATGATAAACATTCATTTCATGCATGGAATTTCATGAGGATAAACATTGACAGATGAGCATCATTATGTTATGGCTATGTTGCATTATGGAAAGATCATGCGTATACAGGAGCTTTAATTTTTTGATGAATTCGTCAAGTAATTGGTTTGAGTCTAATTTTTTTTTACTATTTCAGAATGGCAAGAAGTCACTGCAATGTGATTTAACCGTTCTTGGGTCATTGTTGAGCGCAGGTATGATTTGAGTCTTGGAACAAATGCTGCATATGAATCCTCTCGTAAGAGGCATTTGCAACTTGACAGCATTTGTACAAGCTGAGCAAGAGACACAGCGTTTGTCCGTGTTGTACTCGATCCAGTTGTACTTCGCTTTCCAACTAAGCTGAAATTTTCTACCCGAACCACATAGCTCCTCAGATGTAGATTCATTACACTTCTCTGAGGTCATCTTTGAGGTCATCTAACTGTACTTCACTCGATATTGGTTGCTGACAAATCTTATTTTGCACAAAATAGTTGTCATTTCGTTGCTGTGCACGTGCACGATTTGCAAATTAGAAGGCGGGTCTAATAGCGCATATTAATAACTTTATAAAATGAATAAATACGCCGGGGGGGGGGGGGGGGGGGGCTGAGCCCCCTCAACAATTAGCCGGGGGGGGGGGCCTGAGCCCCTCAGCCCCCCCCCCCCCGTACTCTACGCCCATGCTTGTTACTGTCATAGCAAAATGTATGTTACCTAGAAAGTATCCTAGGATGAAATAGTTCATTAAATAGTTCATTCTGTGGGACGAAATATTGCTGCAACAAAATCATCCTAGGCAAAATATTATCATCCTAGGCAAAATATTCCTAGGATGATATTTTGCAGCAATATTTCACCCTGCTAAAAGTTGTTTCCATCACTTCCTACTGCCAAAGGGGTCTGTGAAATTGATGGCTCCTTGCGATGAATCTCATTTCCATGAAGGAATGTTAATCCAAGTAGACTACATCTGTTCTCTTGCCAATCTCTGCACACAGGTAAGTAGCTTATCGTATCCACTTATCCAGGACCCACGAAATCTATTTCAACATGAAATCAAGATCATTGTACTGGTACTGGTGTAGTTCAGAAGTAGTAATTGTCGTTTGAATTTCAAGTTTGCACTCGTTGGCACTGATCATACGAGGAGTAAGATGGGAGAATAAATTTGAATCAAATATACGTGTATTGTGAACTTATACAATTTAGTTATGCCTTTCCAAGCAGTAAATCTCTTCACGATTCGCACAACTGTCATCCATGTGTCTTGGCGTGGCAATTTTTCCGCTCCTGGATGTACAGTAAACATAATACACTCGATGTGCACTAGCGCAGCTTACTTGATCATCTTACAAAGCAGCGCTCCATAACTTGATTTCGATGATCACTCCTTTCTACTGATCGACAGAGTGCAATTTAGGTGTATACGTCTTTCCAGTTAAATACTAAACATGAATTCCACATGCAATGTCTTGTGAACTATCATCTTCCATTATAGACTGCAGTAATACACATAGTGTGAGGTGCGCTTACGAAAGGGTTGAGGGTATATATGATGAAAAATTGCAAGACGGGTAATTTTTTGAGAGATGTAACTTGCAAAAATCAATCCTAGCATGCAGGCGGACTAAATGTTTCGTGACATCACCAGTTATCTCTTCATAACTGTTGACGTGGGTGTGTAGGCTCAATATCTCCTGATATAGACAATCACCATCGATTTCGTTTGCATGGATAAAACGGCCTTCATGTGCGTAAACCCCTATGTCAATCGAATGCTCTGGGTCCTGGATTGGCCCTGCTGGTACGTGCATCTCTACAGCGGTAACAATACCAATGGGCACAACATACTGATGAAGAGCTCACGTGCCTCTCTATTTTGCAATTCTCTCTGCGTTTCCTGTATTCACCTCCACTCAGTCGCACATGCTTGCTCATGATGAATTTCCGCCATTGAATATTAAAACCCCTAACGAGGCTTATGTAATGAACAACAATGAAAATGATGGGGCACTCCCACTATTAACTTTTTTCATCACGCGCGCGTGAATTAATTACTTTAGTAACAATGAAAGTATAGGCAATTCGATTTATTCGGGTTGCGAGCGATGCTAGTTTTTAAAAGTAAAGGATTTTATTGTGACTGACGCATCGGAACGGGAACTTAATATTAAACTAATTAAGTCATGTGATGAAAAATCTGAACGGTGATGTAGACGAATACATGTTATGTATATGGCGGTTATAGCGCGCCTCCTTCATACAAATTATTATTCAGTGGCGTTTATTTTTTTTTAAAAAGGTAATACTCAAAATGCCGCCCCTTATATGGTGCCGCCCGGTTCGCCCCATGCATGCGCCCCCCCCCCCCCCCCCCGTAACCCACTTCTATTCCCCTATACAACTGTTCCACCATTTCAATGTGCCTTCTTCGCTGGTGGTCAACTGTTGCTGCTTGGCTTGTTACACAAGCAGCAGCTAAGGTCCCTTTTGACACAAGGTATGAAACAAGAGAATGACATGAATCATACGATACAACTAAAGTATTCATGCAACCAGTAAACTGACATCCTCAAGACATGCACCATCCACACACCGTCCCTTCACACCGTCCCTTCACATGCCCTTACTGTACACACCATCACTCCACACACCTCCACCCACGTATCATCCCTCTGCACACCATCCCTCCACAACCATCACCATCCTCCGTATACACCTCCTTAGGCATAAACAAATCAGTGGTCGCAGGTCCCAGTCACTTAAAGTTGTGGCTAAATGTACTATATTCCACTGGGCTGGGGGCGTCTGAGGTTTCATTCCCTACATCTGGGAGAGACCATTTACGTACTCGGGTATGGTGAATTGCGTAGGAGTGATCAGTCTGTATACACATGTGTACACAGGCTGATCACCCATATCCATTTCACCATACCAGAGTACGTGAATGGTCACACACACACACACACACACACACACACACACACACACACACACACACACACACACACACACACACACACACACACACACACACACACACACACACACACACACACACACACACACACACACACACACACACACACACACACACACACACACACACACACACACACACACACACACACACACACACACACACACACACACACACACACACGAATGTCACCTAGGTTGGCTTTCATGAATAACCTCCTTATGTGTGTGTGTATGTGTTTGTAGGAGTGTGTGGGTGATGGGGTGAATCTGTGCGTGTGGGCAACATTCTCTCTGTAAAACAGGCTGACCACTATTGCGAGGTTTGGTGGACATAATGTGTGTTTCAATGTAATCTGCGAGACAGTATACCGAGTATAAATAACTTTAAGGGCGCTGGTACAAGGCATCAACAGCAACGCACCATTAACTGCTATATATGATAGCCCCCCCCTCTCACGTGCCTACATAAAAGGCTTCAAGGCGATAGTTCATTGCTGCCATTTTCTGATTTCTGTTGAACAGAAATGCACGCGTGAACGGTAAAACAACGGACGTGCGCGATACGCAATGCCTCCATATAAAGTGTCCCTCCCAAATTCCACAACAGACAACATTTACTCTATGGATGACGGCAGGACGACGTTTGAGGTCGACCAGGTGTTTCGTGAAACGAAGCCCTTGAAGCGTGTAACCGTGCGAGAGGCCGTAAACGAGCGAGTCAAAGTAAATTGTGAAGCCACATTTGACGTGACGCGCCCCCTGGTGAACACAGATTGCCACGAAAACAAGTTCTACGCCGCTGTGCACACGGCGTACGAGGCGCACTATCCGCTGGTCCTCACGCCCGATGCCGTGTGGACGTGCATCGCGCAGGGGTTTGCGCAGCACGTCACTCTGAACGCCGAAAAGTTGCGACACCTGTTCGTAGCTCACGAGGGAAAGAAAGAGCTCCTGGTCCACTGCGACCGCTTCGTCAAGGGCTCGGAAACTAACCCGTGGCCAGAGGTGTTCGATGACTTCTCGGCCCAAATCCGGGCCGCCGTTGGCGACGAGGTACACGGAGCTTTAACTCCGTCGTTCACGACGACGGGGCCCGCCGAACGTGCTGCCGCCCAGCTAGTCCTCATGGATACGTTCAAGGAGTACTTTCAGCACTGTTGTTATACGTCATGCGGTATCCCGGAGATAACACTGGAGGGAACGGAGGGGGACTGGCGCACTCTCAGGGACAAGGCTATGGCCCTTGGGACCTTTGAGCTCACGTGGTGGACCGACTCCTTGCGCCCTGTGTTGGACCAATTTGTAGAGGCGGCTTCGGGTCGGGTCGACCAAACATTTTGGGCGTCTATTTATAAACTGGTGTACCCTGGTTCCGGCGGGCCTACCATAACCGGATGGATAGTGGTACTGTTTCCCTACCTTTTTGAGCAGAGAAACCAGTTCTTGGATTTATGGAAAATGGAAAAACCTCCGCCGAACTTTGGAATGACAAGCGACAACTTTCCTTCCGGCCTCGCCTCGACCCCATTCGTGTGGACCTACTACGGAACAAATTACGCGATGCACTTCTATGCCGGGTTCATGGCGGTAAGCCAAGACCCGAAAACACTTGCCCTTCGTCCCGAAATAGGATGGGCCGTCGCGGACGACAGCTTCCTCCCGAAATAGAATGGGCCGTGCGAAAATCAACGGTGTATTACGGAGCATATGCACAATAAATACGGGCGTGGTTTCGGTTAGTATCGCATTATTGAATTAAATTAAATTAGCATTTCAGGGCCAGGAGGGCGGCGGCTCCCTCCAAGAATACCATACCCCAGGAGGGTATCAGTAATTGAAAAAGGAATCTCCATTGCGTACATGTAGCAGTTACAAATACAGTAATGCATTGGTGGTCTCCAATGATTCAGAGGGTGTGGCTTAATTAAAATCCCACTTACATCTGACAGCTAGTCTACCACCTAAATATGTACTAATCCACTGCAAGCAGTTTAAATAGGCTTAACCCTAGACAATTTTCCTCTTATGAAATAGAATAAAACGGGTTTTGGATCAAATTTGATTAAACCGATGTATTCTACCAAGTGTAAGTATGTAAGAGGAGGACGCTTTAGAAGGTTTCGTTGACAACAGTGAAGATCCGTACACTTATTACCAACGTTTGGAATGCCACTCGTGACGTCACGAAAACAGTGCCACGAAACAACTTGTAACTCCGTACTTCAGCAGGGTGTGGGTACGAGGGAGGTTAATTGTCATTGCGCATGCGCTTGTCATTGTACGATCAGATATTTAAGCAGTTTGGGAACAAGACTAACGACGAAGCAAGATCTCTGCAAAATACATGTAAACGGTCAGCGTGCACTATTAGATGTCCACAGCAGCACTAAATATAGCATGCATCACAAAAATTACGAAAATTATATATATCTCCGTAAGTGGGTATATTATTCGTAGAGAAGCGTCCTAGAAAAATGACACAAGGCCAAAGACTTATTCTTCAGATAAAACATGTATTCAGTACGCATCAATTTGTGTTCGCGGAACCTATATAGATATTAAATTAATTCGTATTTTGATGACACAAGTGTTATGCATCCGTATATCTATATCTCACTCTGTGTAAACATCTCCGGTCGATGTACGAAGCATAATTGATGAGTTCATGTTGTATGGTAAGCTCAAAGCCTCACGTTTAGTGTGACCATCACATCATGATAGAAAGCCATGCTGAATTGCACAGAGAAAATGATTGTTATGAGTGTACAAATCATAATGCTGAAACAGGGTGCATACATAATGAATGGGTCACCATGCTGTGGTGCGCCTTAGATCATTATGGCGGCCATCTCCTTCCACCAACAATCTAGAAGCTTCAACTGCATGCGGCAGTTGTCAGGTATGTACATGGATATCGTGATCTCTTATGGAAAAGGTTTCTTACCATCTGCAGAGGAACAAGCTAAATAATGACCCCCCAATGAAGAGAAAATTAAACCTGAACACTTGAGAGAAACACTGCGAAATGATTCAAGAGGAGTGCAAGGGCTTCAGTATGATAAAAACACTGTATAACAATGGTCATTGTGTTGTACATTCAATTCTGGTTTGGGTGAAGGTATTCAGCTACTACAATTTAACATTTATTCGCTGTTGAATTAAAATCAAGCTCGAGTCATGAATAACGGAGACCAGTAGGACACTCCCTCCTCGACCACAAGCCATCGACGAGCGGCTTCGTTGCTAACTACAAAGGCGGTAAGCCGCTGAGGTACACATTTATGTGACGTCTACGAGATGTTATGAGGTACAGACTGGGGGGCACTGGTATACGTGCACTGCTAGCTTGTGAAAGGATCAGTATATCGTCTAAATAGAGAACAGGAGGAGGTAGCGAGGTCACATAACGTTCGACGCCATCTAAGGAAGGAACGAATTTCGTTGGGGCCTCGCGGACTTTACGGCTATCACAGGACCGACTGTTGGGAATTACAAGTATAGGGTAGCCATAATTGGGTAGCCATTATTGGGTAGCCATTATTGGGTAGCCATTATAGGTCCATACCAGCAATATCTAGTGTGTCTGTGCCTGATATTTATGTATAGGGTCGGGGAATATGCCGGTAGCGGCTTATCAGTCGAGCGTGCCCGTTCGACACGCTCGACTTCGAACCAATTTTGAAAGACTGAAGTGGTGCTGATTTTACGTAACGATGTGTTATGGGATAATATACACTCTAAGAGAAATAGACCCTGACCTTTTAAGTTAGTGAATAACATAAGGATGTTACAGACATTGAAATGACGCTACACGATTAATTATTAGCACGGGGGAACAGGGAGAAAGGTCAAGTCCCTCGAAGATTCTTAGGTTTTTGTTGGCGGTATTACTTTCTTAGGGACATTTTTATAAGACTGGGTGTGGTGAGGTCAGTGTTTGGCCAATATAAATTGTGCTTTGTATATAAAATGCCCTTCCCCCACCTGGTTCCTACAACTTCGCTCTACTTCCTTCCAATCAGTATCTACTTAACATGGCTGACAACCTCAGAATAGATGGTGAGTCGATTTACACAGCTTACACAGCTTCTCTCTCCCGCTCCCATGAAAATGCCGCGGAATAACCAGTGCCATGGTTTGTTCATGGCTAGGGTTGCCTACACTCCTGCAGTTGCTGGCCTTTCCAGGTGAAGGTGGTCCCATCAATGTGGCTGAACAGATTGGAGTGTACTTCACCACCTTTGGGATACTCCTCCTAAATGATGACACAGGGGCTGTGGTGCAAGCCATTGCCAGGCAACACATGCTCAATGCTGAGCAGATCAACATGGAGATCTTTAGGAGGTGGCTGCAAGGATCTGGTCGAAGGCCTGTTGTGTGGCAGACATTGGTTGAGTGTCTTGACCAAGCTGGACTTAAACGTCTGGCAGAGATCATACAGGCGAGATTAGAGAGATCAGGTGAGAGGCTAATGAAGCAATCTTTATTTTACGTTTGATTCTTATGAGACATCTTACCAAACATCGTATATGATCAAGGAGGCAAGTATGGGAATATGAAGTGGAGAATAGGGAATGGTATATAGTCTGCAAAACGTTTCAAACCAGAAGGGAAATAAGACAAGAACCAATATCATTTTTGTATATCAGGAACAACAGAGGGCCAAGAACACTACTCATTAGACAGTAACACATGAAGAAACCTTCGATTGTCAGATTTCGATTCTACACAGGCCTACCAATATTAATCTATCTACCAAAAGTAATGTTAATGACATTAAAAATCAGTTCCGTTTTGAGGGAGATTTATATAAATCTGGTGATCAGTTGTGGCACGACACATATCTTTTTACACTGCAGAAAAAAATTTCTTGTACTGTTACTTGGAGTGAATATACTTGCTGTATAATGAGACCAGTACACTTAGCTCAGTGTTAGGAAGTGTAATTAATGTGATTCTCACAACTGTGATGGTAAAAAGGAGGATTCCTACAGAGATTTGAGGGGGACATGGTCCTACCCTCACCATCCTCCTTTCTTCCATTGTTTCATAGTAATCAGCCATGTCCAATATATGGGGTAGTGATAGTAAATGCTTCACCTGCAATATATTTAGGATCATTATACATAAGTGCTACATCACCGTTTAGGCAAAGTTAGTTGATGCAGTAAATCAATGTGTTGCCCGTCACCAACTGTAGGGCCAACAGCTTCGATTATGGCTGCATGATTTTTTTACAGCCAACAATCCCAAAAAACCAACTTTTGGTATAGGACAATTGCAATGTGTGTGCATGTGTAATACATGAAACAATGTTGCACTGCGATAATTTTTATGTCCGCATTCAGTTCCTGCAGGACTGGTGGCCATAGTTACCGATGAATTCCAAACCTCTGAACCCCAGGAGTTGTCCTTGAAAATTGGTGATGTCATCACAAATGTCAAAATGGTGAGCTGGTGTGTATGCATTCACCCATGGACATGAACAATGTATGCTTTTTCCCCCCTCTTTGCACCATTTTTGCACCAGTGTGCTAATGGATGGTGGGAGGGAGTGCTAAATGGACGCAAAGGACTCTTTCCTTCTAGCTTTGTTCAACTCCAAAGCAGATAGGGTTGTACAGGTAACTAGTAAGTTGTTGTCAGATGCAAGTAATATCGTTGAATGTAAATGTATTGCAACTAAGCACTTAATTGTACCATATATGCTTATGGCCTGTTATAGAGAGTCAATAGCCATTATGCATGGCATGTGTTCTGAGCATTTGGAAGGCACTTGAGAGAGTTGCATTGCTGCAGAGTCCTCAGTCTGGCCTTTCTTTCTCTTGTCATCACTGCAGGTAGTGTGGAGGCAATGGGCCTGGATAGCAGGTAGAACTTGCCTTCTATAAAACTGTTTGATACGACAAATTTTCTTATCTTCATTCTTGCAAGTTTTGTGTGGTGTCCAATCTTCTCTCTTCTCTTCTTTTCTACCTATACTCCTTTCCATTCCCCATTCACTGTCTACCACTAACCAAATATTATTTTCTGTGAGTAGTGACTATATCTATAAAACTACTAGAACTAAGATTCTGCACAAAAGGAACGAACTGGTCAAGGAGATCCAAAGTGACAATTTGCCAACCTCATTCCTTATTTGTATGAATGGATCAAGTTAGGAGTTTTGTAGTATGCACGTATATGCACATCAGTAGAGACCTTCCAAGCTCTGTGAAACATTGCTACTCACTATACACTCGCTATAACGTCTGGGCCTCTTTCTTTCCCTTGAAAGTGAAGGCTCATTGATATCAAGATAACTTGCCTTCAGACTTCAGAGTGTTAGGCATCAAAAGCAATTGAAATAATTTGTTGTTTACCACTGCATTATTGTGATGTCCTGATCAGCTTATAGCTTGCATTTAGAGAGGATGCACTTTCTTTACAGCGTCACAAGGTTGATGTGCTGTCCATAAGAATTGGTATTTGATGCTCTTGGTTCTTCTGCTGCTGTACGTAGACACACCTCCTTGAATTGGACCCAGTGGTGACATTAGAGAACAATGTCACTGTGCTACAAAATGGAATGATACCTCAGGAGGTTGTCATTAGCAGAGACTCGGTAAGATGGATTTAGTAATTTTATAACAGCAAAATGATACAAACAACTGACTCAATGTAGTGCTCTTTGTTTGACAAATCGGTCAATTACAAATCTCTCCAGTCCTGATGGTTGATGGTTACAAATGATCCGTCCGACACCTGCGTAAGCTCAGCCTATGATTAAATTGCCTAAGAATGGGCGGGGGGGCTTAAATTTTCCCCAATACTAATATTCACAGCAAAACATGTAGAATCAAGTCTTCATTTCCATGATTTATCACTTACATTCTGGTTACAAAATGTGAACAGTTTGTTTATACCAGAATATAAGTGATAAATCAATTGGAAATCAAGAATCGATTCGACACATTTTTTTGTGATTGAAAAGTGACTTATATTTGAATATTCGTACGTGCAATCAGAATCATTAATTTACGTACGTAGAGGGCAAGCGGCAGTAGTAAGATCCTTGAGATGCCTGAGAGATCATTCAGCACACTTTGGTGCCTGAAGACATGGTTATGGAGAGGGAAGAAGGGAGCTCAGGTGATGAGAAGTGAGGGCGTGCACACAGAGAGATGGATGTGGAAAGCAAAGGGAGTGGGGAGAAGGGAGCTGGGTGTGGGAGAGGTGAGTCGAGGAGGGAGGTATGTATAAGGGGAGAGAGGGAAGGTGAAAGAGGAGAATAGAATTTTGTGTGGTAGGAATGGAAGTAGAATAAGTGACAGTGGAGATGGGAGGTAAGCTGCATATTGGGTACAAACTCAAACACATTTCACGCACAGATATACTTCCCCAAAAGTTCTTCATGGCTTCTTCACGAGTCTGGCCCAACATTCACCAAAGACTCAATACTGACCTGCAATGAAAGTCTTCTGAGAAGCTTTCTTTGCCTTCTTTCTACAACAGGACTTGCACAAAGCTTGTAGTGATTCATCGCTCATGATCGATGCAAGGTCTGTATATTTACACCTCCCCTTTTCTCATGCACTAGCCTGACACTCCTTAGCTCTCCACATCCACCTCCCTGAATGCTCTCACCCACCTTTCCTCATTCCTTCCCTTACTTACCACTCCCACTCACCTCCCCTCCCCTCACCCCGGCAGCCTTCTCCCCTCTCCGCACCGACTTCCCCATCCACCTTCTCTCACCCATCTCCTCACCTCCCCACCCACCCGCTTCTCCTTTCTCCTCCCTCACATCCCTATACTCCTCACCCAACCAATTCTCCTCACTTCATGTCTCTTTTCTCATCCAACTCCCCTCTCTGCCTTACACCCTTGGCCTTAATTGGAGCAGTTGCCAGGCCGGCTGAACTTGGCAATGTTTTTGAAATCCATCTTAAGTAAGATCATCATTTGCGACCTCACAATTAGTGAAGCAATAACGGACTAAAGAATCTCTGCCAGTGAAGCTTGGTAGCCTAGGAGTTCGTCGTGTAGGCGGAGCTGAAAGCCGCGCGTACATTAGGTAATGGCTATAAATAGATCGAAAAATGATGCGTTTTACGCTTACGTCATGGTGGGACTGGGTACGATACTCTACTGTGAGACAAGTCAGTTGACCGTGTATGCATTTCTGCAGTAATATATTTTTACCTATGTGTTGCGACCACAGGCGGACGTGCGGGGTGTGTGTGTGTGTGTGTGTGTGTGTGTGTGTGTGTGTGTGTGTGTGTGTGTGTGTGTGTGTGTGTGCTCTGAGTACATTTTGCGGTCTACAGCGTAACTGGGCACGAGGATGAGATGATGTAATCTGAAACAGGTTTCAACCGGACGGAACCGCCAATACCACCGGTACAACAGGATTGCGCGCAGTATCGCGCATCTCGAGAGAGAATAGCGACAATGACAGAGGCCTCGCAGCTGAATACTGAACTGAACAGTAGTGAGGGGAAAATAACAGGCGACCACGATGAAAGCCACCGCCATCACTGGAAGAAGGGCCACAAGCCGACCATTGAAGACCTTAAGAAAGAGATTCGCATGGTACAATTCTTAATATAGAATGTACAGTACTGCCCAGTGGCAAGTTGAAAAAAAAAAAGAACATGCGTGGTACACTTAAGGGTCAGCCGTGTGCATGAGTGCGTTTTGTGTGCTAAATCAAACCGTATAGATAATAGAATAAAGGGTTTGACGTGCGTGACGTCAACATTTCCGTTACGTGACCGTGAGTCTTCTGGTGGGCGTGAGAGCTGTTGAACTTCCTTCTGCAAAGTGCTTCTTTTCGTGTTGTTTCACGCATAACTGTGTGTGTGTGTGTGTGTGTGTGTGTGTGTGTGTGTGTGTGTGTGCATCCTTTTTGATACCTAACTGTGATCAGTGGCGGCCGCCCCCCCCCCCCCCCCCCCCCCCCCCCCAACGCTATGGTAGATCCGCCACTGACTGTGATACCTAACTGTACGCATTTAGCTATTGTCTAACTCTTTCGCGGGCAAAGCCAATTATTACGGTACACACATGTTGTGCAAAAAAAAAGTGTTGCGTGTTGCAGGAAAACATATAGTTAGCAAACAACTTACACTATATGACCAGAAAACAACTGATCAATATGTTGTTGACTGCAAAGTGTTAACTGTTTAGATAAACAGAGTGTAGCACCTGCGGCGCAATATTGCTCTGTTGCAGAGTTAGTATACGTCTCAGCTAGGGATCCATGGCTGCCATCTGTGCCATAATGGTTGTGTGATTTACCTGGGACACAGGCAAAATAATCCATTTTGCGAGTTCCCATACATAATGCACAGTGGGTAGTGGGACCTTATAACGTTTGAGAGTCTCATAATGGGTCCTCACAGAGCAGTGCTTGAATATGTCCGCTTACGATATGCAAATAGCGTACCGTTTGGGTACTTTTTCCCAGCAAAGTGACTAGGATTCTAGAATATAGAATCAAGATGCTTTAGTGATCAATATATCTGCATGACCATTAGCATTTGTTGTGTATGAATTATAAGAGCAAATGGCTCGCAAGATTGATGGGGTCTGACGCAAGAATGTGGAAAGTGAAGCCCATGCAGAGTCAAGGAAAAAGAACACAGACAAAAAACAAAATGCGAGGAAAAAAAACAAACAAAAAAATAATAAACAAAACACTGGGCATCGTAAAGAAAGGAAGTGAGTTTGTAATTTCAAAACCAAAGAAGCTTAAAAATAAAGCTTCGAAACCTGGCAGCAGATACATGTATATGGATGGGCCTTGTGGACACAATTTACGGTGTCGCGAGATACCCGTAATCTTTCACGTTTCCAATCCCTTTATTCTATTATCTATGGTGCATTGTAGGCCTAAATCAAACCCTTGTACATGTGCATGTATCACACGCGTGTATCAAATAATTTGCTTACACTATCGGCTCTGAAGTAGCTCTGGCTATACAGATGTTGTCTAGCCTGAGTCAAATTACATCTGCTAAGCAATGCAGTGACGATGCAAACCAAAATTGAACACCGAACTAATCGAATAATATGTACGCGTGGTCATACATGGGCCTCTCTTCTTTTATTTGTCTCTGGGCGGTACTGTGGGGAAAGCAAGAATAAAGGCCTTTTCCTGTATGCTATGCGATAACCACGATTCTGTCGAAAAGATTAGCCATAAGGCATAACGACAGAAAGGATATCTAGCGTCGTAAGACACGTACCAATTGTCTTTCACGAATGTGCGAGTGTATCATTTATATGCTAAGTTAGGCTACTATACTAGGCTTCAAACATGATCAGGATAACTCAAATGACCAATATCAGATGCTTAGGCAAGTAAGTGAAATGTCCAATGTGATCAATGGCATTGTAATGTATTGATTGGTCTTATGTGCAGCCTCTGTGCCACATAGGTTCTTCTAACTAATGGACTTTATACTGCAACTAAAATAGGCATTCCATGTACGTATGAGAGAGTGAACTCTTCTTTAATTGTGATGTTGACTTAGGATGAACATACAATTCCTCTTGAAGAGCTATTAACAAGACTGGGAACTAATATCAAAAGTGTAAGTACTTGTGTATGTGTATAGTTATATGCGTGCAGGCCTGTACCAAATGTTATCACTTTTGTAAGACTCTAAAAAACGTTCTGAATGGGCTACTCAACAGTATGTGTGTATAGATGAAATTACCCACATTTAGCTACTTGCATACATAACGTATGAGTTAATTGCACAATGTCAAGAAGAATTTTGACATTGGTGTTCGATGTGGAGTTTGCCTTTTCTTAAGGCTCAGTTTGAGGTTTTATTTCTTCCCAGGGTCTGACAAATGGAGAGGCACGCTCCAGGCTCAACACGAGAGGTCGCAATGCCCTCACTCCTCCCAAGCAGACCCCAGAGATCATCAAGTTTCTCAAGAACATGACCGGGGGATTTTCCCTCCTCTTTGCCGCCGGTGCTGTGCTGAGTCTGATTGCCTATGGAATCCAGGAAGCTGTGGCCCCAGGCCCAAAAGATAATGTATGTATTTTTACTTGGAAAGCAATTGACAGTGAATTTGATTCAATACTGATTTGGTCCTGTGATGTAGGTTCATATAGTTTTGCCAGCATGGTTGTGTCATGCAATATATTTCATCTGGGTGGCATTCATTATTTTCTTCGAAAGTGAATTAACAATTTGCTGGCATTTTTCACATCTGGGACTGGCGTGGAACTTGTGTGCATGTATGTGTGCACAAGCCTGTATGTGTGTGTGCGCATATCTGTATGTGGGTTTGCACATGTATGTGCATGTGTGTGTGTGCGTGTGTGTGTGTGAGTGTGTGTGTGTGTGTCTGTGTGTTCCTTTTGCTGACACACATGCATTTCTGCATTATGGCTTGCCTCCACAGCTCATCATAGGGGTTGCCTTGATTTTAATTGTCATTATCACAGGCCTCTTCACCCACTACCAGGTGAGAACGAGCATGTGCCGATCAACATGAGTGTATGCTGTGTGCTCGTGTATGCTCTATGCACAAGTGTACTTGTGCATTCATGTGTTCGTGTGCAGTCTATGTGTGTGTATTTGGGTGAGTGCACACCCGATGCATGTGTGCAAGTATTCGTGTATGTTTGTCATGTGTGTCCTTTATTTAGGAGTCAAAGAGCGAGAAGATCATGAAGGGATTCCTTAAGTTGGTACCACAGGTGTGTGTGTGTTTGTGTTTGTGTGTGTGTGTGTTTGTGTGTGTGTGTGTGTGTGTGTGTGTGTGTGTGTGTGTTTGACGCCAACATTTCCACCTCCATTTCTCCCCCGACTGCAGAAAGCTTTAGTTCTGAGGGAAGGGGTCCACAGGGATGTCCGTGCAGAGAGGCTGGTCGTGGGGGACATAGTGGAAGTCAAATTTGGAGACCGGCTACCAGCTGATGTGCGGATCCTGAAGTCTTCTGGGTTTAAGGTGGTGCAGATATATATTTCTTATATTTGTACTTATGAGTACATGTTCGTGTATGGATGTGTGTATGTGCATGTGTGTGGTGTGTGTGTGTGTGTGTGTGTGTGTGTGTGTGTGTGTTTTCACATTTTGTTGTGTGCATAAAATTGTGTGAGGATGTGTAAATATTGCTGGCATATGCATGTTAGTGTGTTGTTTGCACAGGGAGAGTTTGTATCTGAATGTTCTGGGCATGTAGTATTTGTGCAAATGTGAGATAGGATATATGTGGAGTGTGCACATGTGAGGTGGGGTGGGCGTGAGTTGTGCCTAGTCTTGGAAGAAGAATGTGTGTGTGCTAATAAATGTTTTGATCCCCCCTTCCTGAAGTTCTGTGGTTTTATTTGGCCCTGGCTCGCAGTTGTGTGTCTTCATTTCCTTGTGCTATGTGTCTGCATCCTGTTCAGGAGGTACAGAAGACTAGTGGGTAGTGAGTGATCAAATCATGGAAGACTAGTGGGGTAGTGAGTGATCCAATCATGGAAGACTGGTGGGTAATGAGTGATCCAATCAAGTGGGTAGTGAGTGATCCAATCATGGAAGACTAGTGGGTAGTGAGTGATCCAATCATGGAAGACTGGTGGGTAATGAGTGATCCAATCAAGTGGGTAGTGAGTGATCCAATCATGGAAGACTAGTGGGTAGTGAGTGATCCAATCATGGAAGACTGGTGGGTAATGAGTGATCCAATCATGGAAGCATGAAACACTTGCTTGTAGCCATAACCAATACATACTAGTAGATTGCAACTGCAAAGTCTATATAGTCTCTCCTCCCATCCCTCTCCTACCCTCCCCATCCCTGCTCCAAGGTGATTTTTATTGTGTGAAAGTGAAATCATTAAGATGATGTCGTGCTTCAACAGGTGGACAACAGTGCCCTTACCGGTGAATCAGAGCCTCAGTCAAGGTCACCTGACTCCTCCCATAGCAACCCTCTCGAGTCCAAAAACTTGGCATTTTTCTCAACGAATGCTGTGGAAGGTGTGCGCACATGTTTTGCTTGCATATGCACGTGCATGCCATGTACATGGGGCAGTGCATCCTCTATGCCCCCTGCCATCCAATGTGTCTTTCATAGGAACGTGTACAGGAGTGGTTATAAGGACTGGGGACCACACTGTGGTGGGTCGAATCGCTCAACTGACAGGAAGTATTGCACAAGAGAGTAAATCACCTATTGCCACTTGCTTGCAAGTGTTGCATCACCTCAGACACTAGCTCATTCATCCTCTCATCTACCCCGCCTCCCTGCTTCCACTCTATCTCCATAGAAACGACCCTCGCCATAGAGATCGAACACGTTGTCCGATTGATTGTGGCATTTGCCCTTGTTAGTGGGATAACCTTCTTCGTCGTGGCCCTGGCAATAGGGTACTCGCTGTTGAACAGTTTCATATTCTTCATTGGAATAGCGATTGCCATGTTCCTGATGGATTGCTGCCTGCAGTGACGGTGTGTACGTGTGAGCATTTGTGTATTTATATTTGGGAGATGTGTGTAACAAATATTGTTACAGGCTTAATTAATCATGCGTGGATAATAGTGCACTTTCTATGAATCTTCCTGTTCTATTTATCCCCTAGAAATTTTGGTATTCACCCATGTGGTACTGTCCATACTGTTTTATTCATTTTGGGTTGGAGCCTTGCGCATGTATCTATGGTGCAACTTTGTTGCATTCTATTTCTGCCGAAATGCCTTTTCAGTACTACCGAAGGTGCATGGCAAGATGTTTGAGCCGTGGATCCTGATACAGGCTGTACGAGAGAGTGTGCGTCCTGTATTGCAGGTGTGCCTGACCCTGATTGCTCAACGCATGAAGACCAAGAACTGTCTGATCCGTAAGCTAGAGGCAGTGGAAACTCTGGGCAGCACATCCGTCATATGCACCGATAAGACTGGCACACTGACTGAAAACAGGATGACAGTTTGTGAGTTTTTTTTTTTTTGGAGGGGCAGAGTGCAAGGTGATATTGGAAAGGGGAGGGAGTGGAGGAAGGAGAGTGAGGAGTGGTGAAGTACAGTGGGCGAGAGAGAGCGAGAGAAAAGAGTACTGAGGGGTTGGAAACTGCTATGGTAAACAAGTCAATTGGGAGAGGAGGTGATGTACAATAAAAAGAACATTGAGAGAGATCGAAAACTGGGTCTTGAGATGTGCTGGTGAGAGTGAGGGAAAGGGGTGGGGTGAGAGAAAGGGGTGGGGTGAGGGTGGGGTGAGAGAAAGGGGTGGGGTGAGAGAAAGGGGTGGGGTGAGAGAAAGGGGTGGGGTGAGAGAAAGGGGTGGGGGAGGGGAGGAGGTAAGGATCTGCAGCGAACAAGGACTCATACCAATATGATGCAGCTCTGATTGGCAGTTACACGCTATTGCACTGGTTAGCAGACTGCTATGAGGCTATGCTTGACCCTGATGCATGCGAGCAATGGTTTGCCTTGCGTACTGGCAAGCAGTTGGGTTGGGACAAAAAAACAAGTTCGATGTAAATGTTGTGCTTTTTCAACAGCCCACCTGTGTTAATGCTTGACCCTGATGCATTCGAGCAAAGAAATGCCTTGCGTACTGGCAAGCAGTTGGGTTGGGACCAAACAAAAAATGTTCAGTGTAAATGTTGTGCTTATTCAACAGCCCACCTGTGGTACGAAGGAAGCATTCATGATGTCAGTAGTGACCTGTGCCTCACTGAACCACAAACGGCAAAAAGGGTAGGGTAATTTCTTCATGGTTTGCAAGTTGTTTTCTCGATGTGCTGGTGCATGCACTTATACGCTGTGCATGTATGTGGGTGACTGTTTTGTCACATGCCTGCATGTTTTTGGCATTTAGTGTTGTTTGTGTGTGTTCGTGATTGTGCGTGAGTGTGAACATGCATTTGTGTGTGAGCGAACATGTGCATGCATGCCTTGTGTTTGTGCGTACACACATTCGTTTGGAATTCTGTGAGGTTACATGTAGCCAAGAGATCATGTAACTAGCAGGAGTAAATAACTGCATGTCAGCTTACACAAATATAGTTACATGTGATAAACGTTAACAGTCGATTACACTATCCTCCTCCCCAGACTCCATCCATAGGTTGGGATGCTCTTTCTAGGGTTATGGGGCTCTGCAACAGGGCAACGTTCAAAGAAAACCAGGAGCACATCGCGATCATGGATCGGTTGGCTACACAGACTTCCATTGTGTCCTAACCAAGCCAGCATGGGCCATGCACCCACCCCTCCTCCTCCTCCTCCTCCTCCTCCTCCACCTCCCCCTCCTCCTCCTCCTCCCCCCCCTCCTCCTCCTCCTCCTCCCCACCCCCCATGCACCTTCCAGGGTGTGCAATGGCGATGCTTCAGAGTCGGCCCTCTTGAAGTGCTTTGAGCTTGAAGTGGGATCCATCTCTGCATTCAGGGTTAAGTATCCAAAGCTGTTCGAGTTGCCGTTTAACTCCACCAACAAGTATCAGGTGTGCTGTGGATTGCACAACAACTCAAAATGGATATGTTGTCTGCATTCCTGTAGCTTTCTGTTCACACACAACCTGATGGAGCAGGCCTGATACTTGTGATCAAAGGCAAGTGCAGCTGATATTGGTACATTTGTGGTGTTGGTGAATTCATTATGCATGTGTGGATGTGTGTGGATATGTGTGTATGCGTGCGTGTGTATGTGTTTTTAATGTGTGTATGTGTATGTGTGTATGTGTGTATGTGTATTTATGCGTGTGTATGTATGTATGTGCATGTACAATGTATGTGTGTATGTGTATGTGTATGTGTGTATGTGTATGTGTATGTGTGTATGTGTATGTATGCGTGTGCATGTATATGTGTGGATATTATGTATGTGTGTATGTGTATGTGTATGCGTGTTTATGTGTGTGTGTGTGTGTGTGTGTGTGTGTGTGTGTGTGTGTGTGTGTGTGTGTGTGTCCACATGAGCAGGAGCTCCAGAGAAGATTCTGCAACTTTCTACTAGTTACCTTGACAATGGAGGGAAAGTTAGTTTTTTTTTTTGCTACATTATTGATTTATTTTTTTTGTATGTGGAGAAGTGCATATGTTAGTGGTATAGCTGTACGACCTAACCCGTCATCTCTTAGGAGCAGCTGGTGACACCAGAGTTTGTGACACAGTTTGAAGAGACATACGCAAAATTGGGGAACATGGGAGAGAGGGTTTTGGGGTAGGTTGGTGATGTTGCAATGCTATGAGAGGCAGTGATTGATAATTGTGTTTTGGCTGCTTGTAGCTTTGCCCACCAATTCTTGGATACAAGCCTATACACCAAAGATTTTGACTTCGAATCCATTAGGGTAATCTGTTTATTGTGTGATGATTTATGTTAGTAACCCCTCCCTCTCCCCTCCTACCCCCCCCACCCCACCTCTCCCCTCCTAACCCCCCCACCCCCCCCTCTTTCCCACAACATATCAGCCTGAAACACTTCTGGGAGAGCTCTGCTTTGTGGGCCTGGTGTCCCTCATTGATCCGCCACGCCAATCTGTCCCAATGGCAGTGTCAAAATGCCGATCTGCAGGAATCAAGGTAAATACATCTTTAGGTTGAAGTTTTTCACAGCGCTTTGACAATAATTGCACATTGTAAAAGGACGGCATACCACTAATGTTGTGGTACTACAATAGTTCCTCACCTTCGTATGTGTGTGTGGGTATGGATGCAATGTGTGCTCATGTGTATTTTACTCCCATAGGTGATCATGGTAACGGGAGATCACCCTCTCACCGCTAAGGCCATTGGACGGAAGGTTGGCATCATCAGCCCAGGTAAATTAAGTGCATAAAAAAGGCTGAGGACATCGTTATTAGACGTGTTGCATTGCAGTCTTTGATGGATTGTCTAGCTCACTAGAGTCCAACTGACCATGTAAAATTTCAAATTAATATGCTGAATGAACAAATGAAATCACATAAAAAATGCAGCTTAGGTTATCAAATTATATACTTGCTACAAAGATTTGTGATGAAACAAGAAAAAAAAACCCCCCTAATCTTTAATAAACTTGGCAGGGAATTATTGATATTAGGTGATTTCAGTTCATTTATTGTTTGATATAATAGGATTGGATGCTTATCCCATACTGCAATTGTGTGAGCCCATATCTTCACATAACCCTGTAGGAATATATGCTGTTGATGAAATACCTGGTGCAGATCCCTTTACTATCCTACAACAGCCCAATCTGGCCAAGTAAGCTGAGGTTTTATACTTCAGGTGTACTGTAAATGATCTATTCTTGTCTAGACGAACACTAGCTGTAGTTGTCCATGGATCAGAACTTGCTGTAAGTGTGGTATATGCATGCAATGTAAATGCGAGTAGCTTGGAGACTGGTACTCATTTAGGCCCTTTTAAACTGCGCCTGGTTTGCTCTTGCTGATATGCTGCATAACACCACACATGAGCTGTATACATACTGGTGGATAAACGCGAGAATCCTTGCAATGCCTCAAGTGGACAATGTGCCTTCAGCCGCACACATTCATCTTCAAAATCAAAATAAAAGAATGTATTTAACACCTCATAGCCAGTGAAATCACATTGCTAAGAGTAAAGGGTTTGGATATAATGATGAAATGTTCAGAGGAACAACCAAAGCAGGCCTTTGTGACTGGCATAAGTCCTCTTGTCTTCGAAGCAGGGCTAGGAAAACTGACCAGTTGTGTCATTTGGAAAACAATCCCAAGAGGCCTTTTGCATGCATGCTGTAGTGCAGTACATTTTATGGGTTTATTTACAAATCTATTTAAACACAACTCAGGAGATGTCAGATGCCCAGGTAGACTACATCTTGGCCAATTATCCTGAGATCGTCTTCGCTCGGACGTCACCCACACAGAAGTTGCGCATTGTGGAGGGGTGTCAGAGGGCAGGCTTCGTAGTGGCTGTAACGGGAGATGGTGTGAATGATGCTCCTGCACTCAGAAAGGCCAACATTGGTAAAGCTAAACATCATAGATTTGGAATGACATGGGGTTACTAGTGATTTCCTCCTGTCTTGCCACTGTATGTGCTTCACATTTTCAACGTAATGCCTTTTTTTGTCTTTCTCATACCATGTCCGATGCCTCTTCTTCCACCCATTCTTGCTTCTTTAAGTCCTCACTCCATATCTGTTTTGACGCTACCCTCTCATATTTCCACCTGGTTATCATGCCTCTACCTCCTCCCCACTCCTATTCTTTCATTGTATTGTTCCATATTATCCTACTCCCAAATTTTTCTCCCCCTTTCTCCAAACTGTTTTCTTCTACATGCCTCCTTCCCTCTCCTCCCCTCCTCCCCACCCCTATCCTCCTCCTAACCGCTATCTTCCTCCCCACCCCTATCCTCCTCCCCACCCTATCCTCCTTCCCACCCTATCCTCCTCACCACCCCTATCCTCCTCCCCACCCCTATCCTTCTCCCCACCCCTATCCTCCTCCCCACCCCTATCCTCCTCCCCTCTCTTATCCTCTCCAATTGTATCCTCTCATCACACAACAATCAGGCATTGCCATGGGATCACTGGGACAGATGTCTCCAAGCAGGCTGCCAGCATAATCCTCCTGGATGATAACTTTGCCACCATAGTCGCAGCAGTAGAAGAAGGTTAGCTATCCCCCTCTGCATGGCTGTGGATTATTCTCCCTCCCTTTCTCCCATGACCTCATGGAACCCTTCAGGACGCCTTCTCTTTGACAACCTCAAGAAGACGGCAGCCTACATGCTCACGGCCAACGTGCCTGAGGTGACTCCATTTGTCTTCTACGTGATACTCAACATACCTCTCCCTCTTGGAGTCCTGGGCACCTTGCTTATCAGCATTGGGACAGATATTGTGCGTACTAATGGTGCCACACCCCTCCACTCACCCCTTTCATAAACCTTTCTCCCCAAAGGTTCCCGCCATATCTTTAGCTTATGAGAGGGCCGAGTGTGACATCATGGCTAGGAAGCCGAGGGACCAGAAGAGAGACAAACTCACCAGCCAGAAGCTCATCTACCAGTCGTATGGGCAGATTGGCATGTTTGAGGTGAGGAGAAAATGGTACATGCATGCCTTTAAATGTATTTTGTGTGTTTCTTTTTTGGTCTGTTTGTGCTATATTTAATAAAAATCAAATAAATTATCACATATTTCAGTCTGCTGCTGGGTTCATGAGCTACTTTGTTGTGATGGGGGAGAACGGATTTCTGCCGTACACTCTCATTGGTCTGAGGAAAAACTGGGAGGATCCAAATGCCATCGTTACAGACAGTTATGGTCAGGATTGGGTAAGGATATATCGGTCCTTCTGTCGAGCTTTATCGACTTATTCTGACAGGGTTTTTGCTCAGCGCTTGAACTTGCAGTACTTGGGTTTCACAGCCTTCTTCGTTGCTGTTGTTGTATCGCAATGGACGGACCTCATGATTTGCAGGACACGAAGAAATTCCTTCTTTCAAGCAGGACTGAGGTATGAGAATGTGGGAAGGTGGGGTGGTGATGGAGGGAGAAAGGAAGGAAATGGGTTGTGAAGCATTTCGCTGATATTGCATGGATTTAAAATACTCTGCATATGTTTCGTGCATGCTCAGTGGACGTTGTTTAGTTTAAACACCTTTGTTTCAATTGTGCATCTTGAAAGAGCTGCATCATTATAGCATCCCTACATGCATTAACATCTATATCGTACAGAATAGATAAGGGCTTAATATGTGCATTATGCTTGAATGCGTTTAGTTTTAATTGCGATTACATGGCTTAATTATTAGTTCTATTTTAATAGAAGCCTTTGATCACAAATAATAGTACACAGTTGAATAAAGATGATAATGATACAGAGAGAGGACAACTAAACACCTAGCTCTACATGCACCCATCTAAAACAACAGGGACTCACCTGTGGGATGCACCCCAAAAATGGAAAATAGTATGCAACGAGGATTGCATAGTTGATTCAGGGCAAATGTGCATGCTATGGATTGAATGAGCTAGCCTGATGGTATAGTGAATGGCTAAGGTAACAAATGTACATGTGCTGTGTGTGTAGTGCCGTGTGTTCTACAGCTGGTCTGTATGTAGTAGAAAATTGGAATCCATACGCTGATACCAAATTGGTTAACAGGCTAGGGACCTACATGTACTGTATTCATGCCTAAATGGTACTATTAATAATGCAGTTCATCTACCTGCATGCAGGGCTTTATATATATTGTGAAGCCAGTCTGAAGGGGAGAAAATTTTGTAGGTCAGGCTGTTGAAATTTATGGGCATACTTTACTCCCTGTTCGAAACATTTGCATAGGTTGTAAGAATGATCAATATCAGTAACCTGGCTTTTGCTTCTTTCATTACTTCCCAGTAACCCTTATTTTGTTGTCGCTTTGCTGAGTGAGACATGCCTTGCAGTAATCTTGGCATACTGCCCTAGAGTGAATGGTGTGTTTTGATGACTGGATTAAGGTCAGCATCAAACTCTCTCCTCCTCGTCCTCCTCTTCCTCATCCTCCTCCTTTTCCTCTCCCTCCTCCTCTTCCTCTCCCTCCTCCTTTTCCTCTCCCTCCTCCTCTTCCTCTCTCCCTCCTCCTCTTCCTCTCCCTCCTCCTCTTCCTCTCCCTCCTCCTGTTCCTCTCCCTCCTCCTGTTCCTCTCTCTCCTCCTATTCCTCTCCCTACTCCTCTTCCTCTCCCTCCTCCTCTTCCTCTCCCTCTTCCTCTTCCTCTCCTTCCTCCTCTTCCTCTCCCTCCTCCTCTTCCTCTCCCTCCTCCTCTTCCTCTCCCTCCTCCTCTTCCTCTCCCTCCTCCTCTTCCTCTCCCTCCTCGTCCCCCCCCTCCCCTTTATGTCTTTGCCAATGCTGGGCCACTGATCCATATCCACCATTGTATGTTATGTGCAGGTTTGAATGGTGGTTTGTACCACTTAGTTTTGCTCTATTAATCTTTGTATACGACCATTTCCGGAAGGCGATCATTAGACGATGGCCTGGAGGTTGGTGTGACAATTTGTGTTCTCAGGTAACTCATGCTCTGTTTGTCCTTCAGGTTGGGTGGAGAGAGAAACACTATATTGAAATCCTATTCTACAATGCATACTGTAATAGCTATATTGAATATGCAGTTGTACATAACTATATAATCAAGCATCAGGGTGTGTGATTATTTCTTACATGAACATTCTCAGCTTATTTCGTGGGATGCTTTCAGTGCTTTAAGAACGCTCCGATTTGAGTTAGTGTGCATTTATGTTGCTTTGCATGGTGATATTTGCATGTGCACTGCTCATGTCAATTCAAATCATACTGAGTTGGGCAATGATGATTTCAATAGGCTGGCTTGATTCAGTTGATACGAAAGAAATCGTACAGGGTTGATAATTCAGAAAGTAGTATGTATAGTACAGATAGTACAGGCTAGAGTTGTGTACAAAATTAGGGATGGAAAACACACAGTATAAATCCCATGTTGAGCTTGAGAAAGTAAAGAGAGAGAGAGAGAGAGAGAGAGAGAGAGAGAGAGAGATAGAGAGAGAGAGAGATCATCTCTCTTCTGCTCTCTCTCTCTCTCTCTCTCTCTCTCTCTCTCTCTCTCTCTCTCTCGCTCTCTCTCTCTCTCTCTCTCTCTCTCCTCTCTCTCTCTCTCCTCTCTAGCTCGCTCTCTCTCTCAGTCTCTCTCACCCCCCTTCCTTGGCGACCCCAGCGAATAACAAATAAAATGCCTCTTGTTTTCATGAGTCCTGACTTCCAAAGCAATTTCATTCAACTTTCGACTTAGTGATGCAACGGTGCACTGTCTTCAGTTGGTTATTGTGAATGCGAGGATTCTTGTTGTTTGCGCCCTCGCATGATTAACCCCAATATGACCCAAAGCGATAGACCTGCAGTGACACTCCACAACTGGATGCACAAGGCAGAGGTAACCATGAGGATATTAGATGAAGAATTCTTATTAATTTGTAGAGGCGATTAATAAAAGGAGGAAAAAAGAGAACGCAAAAGGTAATCGGGTACGCCGCTAGAGGAAGCATCTGTCGCATCATTTTTCATCTGAATCACACCTTATCTTGCAAGGTGTCTTTCCTTTTTCTATAGTACATAATGGCTACTAACATACCCATAGCAATGGACTCGGCGAGCAAAGTAATAATCCCCGGACCATACAGCAAGACAAACTGCTCAGCGATCCCTTCCATTAGCTGGTTACGCTGACCGGGACAATTGTTCTTTTGGCTCTGTATCCAGCACCCGATCCAGCCAATCCATACGTATGAGTCATGAAGGGTACTACGGCTAAGAAGAGAGGGACAACGAGAGAGGTGGTATACATACATGATTTTCAAGCCTTTTCATGTTCTTGTAGAAGGCACATAGCAGAAGATGTGAAAAGTCACCCTATCGTACACATTAGCTTTAGAATAATGACGTATTGATGTATGAAGGCGATTGCAACGCAGAGATTCCGGAGGCTTCGTTGACAATTGCACTGTCAAACCGACTATGTAGACCAGTTGGAAGATGCCGATGATTCCATGCACGAGAGCACTCAGAACCTGGTACAAGGCCAATCGATAGATCAGCTTCCTATGCAGCTTCATCGCGAGGAACGGAATAATGGCTGTTGAGCAGAACAAATAGCCACACCTCCCGTCGTACAGTACACACAAGTGTCGCTGTGCTTCCAGATACCACAGGTGTTGTATCCGTAGCTGTTGTTGGCCATCTTAAGCCCAAATGCTGTATTAGTTGGGCGTGACCCGTTCATTAATAACGCTTCACATGAATACCTTCTCAGAGCTGGCCGCTAAAGTTCTAAAATTCAACACCAGGCAAGAAGGGGTGCCAAGTAGGGGGAGGGAGCAGGAGGGGGAAGTGCCCCCTCCTGCGCGAAGCGCGGAAGCTTTTTAAGTATATGTAATTGATGCATGAAACTAGGTTTTTTTTTTTAATAGTACGTGTAGCGTTGCAATATCACCACATAATCGGATATCATTGCATGGATGCCACTCAAAGACTAACTCATGCTCCTTGAAAACGTATGCGCATGTGTGGCACAAGACACTATCGTCAGCTTCACAATATTTTATTATAATGAAGCCATTTCCACGTTACAAACCATGCTGATTGAAAAGCACGTTGACTACTGCCAAAGTTACGCTTTGGGAAGGCAGAACTTGCAGGCTGGTTAGGTTGTTCTGAAAGAGCAATTTCGGACTTGTCGGATTCATTTGTCACTTTCGACGCCATTGTGATCGGATGCATAAATTTATCACGAAGTGAATTACACGTATAATTTTTATTTATTTTAAGCCCAAACATCTACCCAGGCAATTGCCTGGTTGCCTGCTGGGCTCCGCCGGCCATGCTTCTTAGTGTTCTATTTTATTCTTCATTGTGAATAAATCTACGCATGCGAGATGAAAAAGAGAGCACTGTTTGCCCTGTCATACCTCGCACTAAAAAACGAACTACATATATGTTCGTTAAGCACACGTACAGTAGAACTGGTTTTTGCCACAAACCGCAAAGAACCATTTCGTTACAGAATACTTCCCCTATTTACAGGTATAGATTTTTGATAGGTATTCAAGAATAATTGTATTCTCAGTAACTGTTTCATATAGCGATACCAAAACTTGAATATTGCTAACTCATTCTCCTCCTCTCCCTCCCTCCTCCTTCCTCCTCCCTACTCTCCTCCTCCTCCTCCTCCCCCTCCTCCTCCTCCTCCTCCTCCTTCCTCCCCTCCTCCCCCTCCCCCTTCCCCTTTTACCTCTTTGCCAATACTGGGCCAATGATTCATATCCAACCATTGTTATGTGCAGGTTTGAATGGTGGTTTGTACCACTTAGTTTCACCGAATATGACCATTTCCGGAAAGCAATTATGGCCTAGACTTTAGAGGTGGGTGTAACATTTTGTGTTCTCAGGTAACTCATTTCTGTTTGTCCTTCAGGTTGTATGGAAAGAGAAACACTATACTGAGATGTTGGGGACGTAATAAACCGGGGACGAGGAAAAAAGGCGTGGTATATACATGTATAGCAATTGGATAGCGGTGACGTAAGTTACATAAAGCAATGCAAGTAGATTTCTTAATCTCCAATGGACGAGATAAGGAATGTAAATTTTGGGTGGAGCGAGGTGGGGCATCTCTCTCCTCCACCCTATTCTGCTCACCGCAGACTCTCTTGTTTTACTGTAAAGTACCACAAATAAGCCCCCTACCCTCCGCCCCCAACAAATAAGCCCCCTATGTAGACCAATATTCGATCGTGTCGAAGGGGAGGGGTTACTTCAGGTCGATGACACGGACGCCCAACAATGTCCCACTAAGGTCAGTATGCACCATCATCGAAAAGAGGGATGGAATATTCAAAGCGCCATTCAACACTTACCATATATTGGTTTTTCACAACACAGTACAATTTGTATCTTATGAATGTTAATCTGTGCGGCTCCTCCGTATCCGCCACATAGGCTCCATGAATCACCACATAGAGATAATTCAAAAGCGCTGCAGAGTATGTGGTAAGCTGTTGGCAGCTACAGGGAAAAGGAAAAGATCATTTTATCAATGCTCTGAGCATAGCTCTTTTCTGTATTTAGCATTGACATAAGTAATGATGTCCCAGGCCCACCCTTAATTCATCATTTTACAATTCATGCAAACAAGTGCTAGACAGATATCTACAAGCTCAAGATCATCTTCTTGCATACAAGAGCTCCACCATTATCTTTCAGTGGATGGCACATGCAAAAGAGGGATGCATGGTATAGTAGAAATGTACATGCATGCATACCTGAAAGATTCATGTTGTACACTTATATATCTGCCTTCCACAAAAAGGAAGAGACACAAAAGAGCAGATCCACATCCCAGAGGTAGCTCCACATGTACAAGTGCTAGCTGTAATGCAATTACTGTCTGGATTAAAGGATTGCACCACCGCACTACTCATCACCATGCAGATGTTCCAAATGCAATGATAAATAACCCAGCCATCTTGGATCAGCTGCAGTGCCTCTGCCAACCTCCGAGCTTCCATGCAGGGCACTTGTATGTATGTACCACTTGCACAGTGAAATGCATGGTTCATCGAGTTCAAGTGTATATAGGTGAAGCGCCCATGTTGTTACACACAGTTGAAGCCAGCAGAACTTAAGCTGGCATCTCAACGGACCACGACATTGCTGAAGGACGTATAATGGTCCACTGCATAAAAGCTGAAGATTATACCACACACATGAGTACAGCACTTCACCAACAAAGGGTGAGGGGGTAAGGTGAAGATGGTATCTCTAGTATTGTGTAGGTTGGCTGCCACCAGTCCTGAAAAGGTATTACAATATATCTATGGAGGAACAGTTACGTATAATACATCTCCAGAAATGAGCGGTCAAAGGGAAAAGGTAAATAATTCGCGGTTTGCGAATATTCCCGTACTTTCCCATAGACATGTATGGGGTACTTCAATACCAAGCACACCAGATTTTTCTCAGCTTTTGTCACGAGGGATTGTTAGTACACTACATTTGGCATGATTTTTAGTAAGGTAGCCGTATTTCTCCTATTTAAGGTTACGCTTCCCTAGGATTGTCATAACATTTTCCTCAATGTTCAGGTCTCTCAACCATTGGTACACATCAACTGCAGTAGAGGAAGCCACCTGGGCACGCTCAGTGGTGTTAATGACAGGGTTTTGCCTTGCCCAAAGTTGGATTAACATCACCCATTTTGCTGTGACTAGGTGTGCTCCATCAGGCTCATCAATGACGGAACTACAGTCTTGGTGGCCCTGGGGTAGGGGTGCAAAATGACGAGTCACTATTCAAACATAAGCCAGAGGTACCAATTACACGGTTTGTGCTACGTTGACATGTAATTCAATTTTTTTGAATTTTCTTTTTAGTATCACAGGGGAAGACGAGCTGATTATGAGCAGTGGGTGTAGACATCTCTAAAACACCAGCTTTGGGTGAAGAAAAGATTCAAGACCATGAAGGGGTGCACAGCCATCAGTTGCCTAGTTATCTAGATGAATTAATGTGGGGAGAGAGATACGGGGCTACCAGCGAGGGTGTGCAATATATATATGGATTGATTTTGACGTGTGACAATTTACAGTAATTTCTTCACTTTTTTCGTTACTTATTTAATCCACTTAACTCAGGTTTTGAGAGAGCAGCATGTTCAGTATCTATCCCGCGAAGTGATGCTTAATTGGTTGTTGATTTTCTAATGATATTCAACTAATTATAAATTCATTGGGGCCGTCATTGATCCTACTCAGAGTACAACCACGACTACCAACACATCGCAAAGTACACTCAGCATAAACCATGCATGCTGCACACCCAGATATGCACGGCATGAAATATTTTAATTCCGCGCATAATCGGTTATGCCATAAATAGAACAAAAGTCCTTCTTCATTGTATGGCTTGTAAAATGGCGACTGAAGTTGTTTGTTGTGGTGGGTGTCAAGGCCCGTTGTTAGGGCGTACGTTATCATTTCCCTACTGTCCACAATTTCAATGGACCTTTGCCTTCTGACGTCACAAATTGATTGATTGTGTTTGACACAACATAAGTCCTTATAGGAACTTCACGAAGAAACACAGCAAGTACTAAATTAATGCTAAATGAATGCCTGACTGTATTCCAAAATGAAGTACCTTCGCCAGTTACGGTGCAAATGTCACAGCGCTCACAAGTTACCGGAAGTTGCCCCCACAAAAATCGAAAAGCGCGACTTCGCGTGTCTCATTAGCAACTTCCGCAATGTTTCGTTGCATACAAATCCCTTACAGAGCTTCATCGTGAAATACAACAAAAATGAAACGTGTGGTAATTTACTTCTCAATAAAAATTTAGAAGGAAAAGCATGTAGGAGCTATGATGGTGAAGTTATACCATTTTTAAAGTTGCCCCCCCAAAATTCATGCGTGACGTCAAAGGCAAAAGGTCCATTGCCGCAAACGGCCGTGAGAGGGAGGGACTACTATGTAATCTATGCTATGACCACTTACCGCAAATGTGCTACATCACCCGACACAGCCACTAATTAAAATCTACATGGAAGACTCGCATGGTATTGGAGGGTACGATTACGATTTCGTAGATCCCGTACCGGAGGACCTGGAGTGCGCCATTTGCCTCCTCGCCGTTCGGGATCCACAACAGACGAAATGTTCGTGCGCAAAGCTCTACTGCAACTCCTGTATCTCCAGGCAGAAGGTGATGACCGGAAAGTGCCCTACGTGCCGCGAGTCATTGGACTCGTTTCCTGACGGGGCGAGCGCGCGTCGGGTGAAGAGACTGTTGGTGAGGTGCGTTAATAAGAATTGCTCGTGGAAGAACGAGCTGGGGAGTCTTGGAGAACATCTCGGCAGGTGCGAGTACACGGTCGTTCCTTGCAGTATGGGTTGCGGAGAGCAAGTGGTCCGGGGTGAGTTTAGTGCTCATCTTGACGGCAGTTGCGTCCTACGCCAATACCAGTGTCCCCATTGCAACGCGACCGGGACTTATCAGGCGATGACCGGACCCCATATCGACGAGTGCCCGCGCTTGAAAATAGCGTGCTCAAAACCGGGCTGTGGATTGATGGATGGTTGAGGAGGGACATGGAGACTCACCTGTACGAGTGTGGCAAGCCGAAATTGCAGTGCGGGTACGCCATTGTTGGA
>JABACO010000003.1:5333897-5359822 GCA_013339895.1 Ephydatia muelleri
CACACACCACACACCCACACACACACACACACACACACGAATGTCACCTAGGTTGGCTTTCATGAATAACCTCCTTATGTGTGTGTGTATGTGTTTGTAGGAGTGTGTGGGTGATGGGGTGAATCTGTGCGTGTGGGAAACATTCTCTCTGTAAAACAGGCTGACCACTATTGCGAGGTTTGGTGGACATAATGTGTGTTTCAATGTAATCTGCGAGACAGTATACCGAGTATAAATAACTTTAAGGGCGCTGGTACAAGGCATCAACAGCAACGCACCATTAACTGCTATATATGATAGCCCCCCCCTCTCACGTGCCTACATAAAAGGCTTCAAGGCGATAGTTCATTGCTGCCATTTTCTGATTTCTGTTGAACAGAAATGCACTTCATGGACGCGTGAACGGTTAAAACGACGGACGTGCGCGATACGCAATGCCTCCATATAAAGTGTCCCTCCCAAATTCCACAACAGACAACATTTACTCTATGGATGACGGCAGGACGACGTTTGAGGTCGACCAGGTGTTTCGTGAAACGAAGCCCTTGAAGCGTGTAACCGTGCGAGAGGCCGTAAACGAGCGAGTCAAAGTAAATTGTGAAGCCACATTTGACGTGACGCGCCCCCTGGTGAACACAGATTGCCACGAAAACAAGTTCTACGCCGCTGTGCACACGGCGTACGAGTCGCACTAACCCGCTGGTCCTCACGCCCGATGCCGTGTGGACGTGCATCGCGCAGGGGTTTGCGCAGCACGTCACTCTGAACGCCGAAAAGTTGCGACACCTGTTCGTAGCTCACGAGGGAAAGAAAGAGCTCCTGGTCCACTGCGACCGCTTCGTCAAGGGCTCGGAAACTAACCCGTGGCCAGAGGTGTTCGATGACTTCTCGGCCCAAATCCGGGCCGCCGTTGGCGACGAGGTACACGGAGCTTTAACTCCGTCGTTCACGACGACGGGGCCCGCCGAACGTGCTGCCGCCCAGCTAGTCCTCATGGATACGTTCAAGGAGTACTTTCAGCACTGTTGTTATACGTCATGCGGTATCCCGGAGATAACACTGGAGGGAACGGAGGGGGACTGGCGCACTCTCAGGGACAAGGCTATGGCCCTTGGGACCTTTGAGCTCACGTGGTGGACCGACTCCTTGCGCCCTGTGTTGGACCAATTTGTAGAGGCGGCTTCGGGTCGGGTCGACCAAACATTTTGGGCGTCTATTTATAAACTGGTGTACCCTGGTTCCGGCGGGCCTACCATAACCGGATGGATAGTGGTACTGTTTCCCTACCTTTTTGAGCAGAGAAACCAGTTCTTGGATTTATGGAAAATGGAAAAACCTCCGCCGAACTTTGGAATGACAAGCGACAACTTTCCTTCCGGCCTCGCCTCGACCCCATTCGTGTGGACCTACTACGGAACAAATTACGCGATGCACTTCTATGCCGGGTTCATGGCGGTAAGCCAAGACCCGAAAACACTTGCCCTTCGTCCCGAAATAGGATGGGCCGTCGCGGACGACAGCTTCCTCCCGAAATAGAATGGGCCGTGCGAAAATCAACGGTGTATTACGGAGCATATGCACAATAAATACGGGCGTGGTTTCGGTTAGTATCGCATTATTGAATTAAATTAAATTAGCATTTCAGGGCCAGGAGGGCGGCGGCTCCCTCCAAGAATACCATACCCCAGGAGGGTATCTGTAATTGAAAAAGGAATCTCCATTGCGTACATGTAGCAGTTACAAATACAGTAATGCATTGGTGGTCTCCAATGATTCAGAGGGTGTGGCTTAATTAAAATCCCACTTACATCTGACAGCTAGTCTACCACCTAAATATGTACTAATCCACTGCAAGCAGTTTAAATAGGCTTAACCCTAGACAATTTTCCTCTTATGAAATAGAATAAAACGGGTTTTGGATCAAATTTGATTAAACCGATGTATTCTACCAAGTGTAAGTATGTAAGAGGAGGACGCTTTAGAAGGTTTCGTTGACAACAGTGAAGATCCGTACACTTATTACCAACGTTTGGAATGCCACTCGTGACGTCACGAAAACTGTGCCACGAAACAACTTGTAACTCCGTACGTCAGCAGGGTGTGGGTACGAGGGAGGTTAATTGTCATTGCGCATGCGCTTGTCATTGTACGATCAGATATTTAAGCAGTTTGGGAACAAGACTTACGACGAAGCAAGATCTCTGCAAAATAATTTCATGTAAACGGTCAGCGTGCACTATTAGATGTCCACAGCAGCACTAAATATAGCATGCATCACAAAAATTACGAAAATGATATATATCTCCGTAAGTGGGTATATTATTCGTAGAGAAGCGTCCTAGAAAAATGACACAAGGCCAAAGACTTATTCTTCAGATAAAACATGTATTCAGTACGCATCAATTTGTGTTCGCGGAACCTATATAGATATTAAATTAATTCGTATTTTGATGACACAAGTGTTATGCATCCGTATATCTATATCTCACTCTGTGTAAACATCTCCAGTCGATGTACGAAGCATAATTGATGAGTTCATGTTGTATGGTAAGCTCAAAGCCTCACGTTTAGTGTGACCATCACATCATGATAGAAAGCCATGCTGAATTGCACAGAGAAAATGATTGTTATGAGTGTACAAATCATAATGCTGAAACAGGGTGCATACATATTGAATGGGTCACCATGCTGTGGTGCGCCTTAGATCACTATGGCGGCCATCTCCTTCCACCAACAATCTAGAAGCTTCAACTGCATGCGGCAGTTGTCAGGTATGTACATGTATATCGTGATCTCTTATGGAAAAGGTTTCTTACCATCTGCAGAGGAACAAGCTAAATAATGACCCCAATGAAGAGAAAATTAAACCTGAACAAAATGATTCAAGAGGAGTGCAAGGGCTTCAGTATGATAAAAACACTGTATAACAATGGTCATTGTGTTGTACATTCAATTCTGGTTTGGGTGAAGGTATTCAGCTACTACAATTTAACATTTATTCGCTGTTGAATTAAAATCAAGCTCGAGTCATGAATAACGGAGACCAGTAGGACACTCCCTCCTCGACCACAAGCCATCGACGAGCGGCTTCGTTGCTAACTACAAAGGCGGTAAGCCGCTGAGGTACACATTTATGTGACGTCTACGAGATGTTATGAGGTACAGACTGGGGGGCACTGGTATACGTGCACTGCTAGCTTGTGAAAGGATCAGTATATCGTCTAAATAGAGAACAGGAGGAGGTAGCGAGGTCACATAACGTTCGACGCCATCTAAGGAAGGAACGAATTTCGTTGGGGCCTCGCGGACTTTACGGCTATCACAGGACCGACTGTTGGGAATTACAAGTATAGGGTAGCCATAATTGGGTAGCCATTATTGGGTAGCCATTATTGGGTAGCCATTATAGGTCCATACCAGCAATATCTAGTGTGTCTGTGCCTGATATTTATGTATAGGGTCGGGGAATATGCCGGTAGCGGCTTATCAGTCGAGCGTGCCCGTTCGACACGCTCGACTTCGAACCAATTTTGAAAGACTGAAGTGGTGCTGATTTTACGTAACGATGTGTTATGGGATAATATACACTCTAAGAGAAATAGACCCTGACCTTTTAAGTTAGTGAATAACATAAGGATGTTACAGACATTGAAATGACGCTACACGATTAATTATTAGCACGGGGGAACAGGGAGAAAGGTCAAGTCCCTCGAAGATTCTTAGGTTTTTGTTGGCGGTATTACTTTCTTAGGGACATTTTTATAAGACTGGGTGTGGTGAGGTCAGTGTTTGGCCAATATAAATTGTGCTTTGTATATAAAATGCCCTTCCCCCACCTGGTTCCTACAACTTCGCTCTACTTCCTTCCAATCAGTATCTACCTAACATGGCTGACAACCTCAGAATAGATGGTGAGTCGATTTACACAGCTTACACAGCTTCTCTCTCCCGCTCCCATGAAAATGCCGTGGAATAACCAGTGCCATGGTTTGTTCATGGCTAGGGTTGCCTACACTCCTGCAGTTGCTGGCCTTTCCAGGTGAAGGTGGTCCCATCAATGTGGCTGAACAGATTGGAGTGTACTTCACCACCTTTGGGATACTCCTCCTAAATGATGACACAGGGGCTGTGGTGCAAGCCATTGCCAGGCAACACATGCTCAATGCTGAGCAGATCAACATGGAGATCTTTAGGAGGTGGCTGCAAGGATCTGGTCGAAGGCCTGTTGTGTGGCAGACATTGGTTGAGTGTCTTGACCAAGCTGGACTTAAACGTCTGGCAGAGATCATACAGGCGAGATTAGAGAGATCAGGTGAGAGGCTAATGAAGCAATCTTTATTTTACGTTTGATTCTTATGAGACATCTTATCAAACATCGTATATGATCAAGGAGGCAAGTATGGGAATATGAAGTGGAGAATAGGGAATGGTATATAGTCTGCAAAACGTTTCAAACCAGAAGGGAAATAAGACAAGAACCAATATCATTTTTGTATATCAGGAACAACAGAGGGCCAAGAACACTACTCATTAGACAGTAACACATGAAGAAACCTTCGATTGTCAGATTTCGATTCTACACAGGCCTACCAATATTAATGTATCTACCAAAAGTAATGTTAATGACATTAAAAATCAGTTCCGTTTTGAGGGAGATTTATATAAATCTGGTGATCAGTTGTGGCACGACACATATCTTTTTACACTGCAGAAAAAAATTTCTTGTACTGTTACTTGGAGTGAATATACTTGCTGTATAATGAGACCAGTGCACTTAGCTCAGTGTTAGGAAGTGTAATTAATGTGATTCTCACAACTGTGATGGTAAAAAGGAGGATTCCTACAGAGATTTGAGGGGGACATGGTCCTACCCTCACCATCCTCCTTTCTTCCATTGTTTCATAGTAATCAGCCATGTCCAATTTATGGGGTAGTGATAGTAAATGCTTCACCTGCAATATATTTAGGATCATTATACATAAGTGCTACATCACCGTTTAGGCAAAGTTAGTTGATGCAGTAAATCAATGTGTTGCCCGTCACCAACTGTAGGGCCAACAGCTTCGATTATGGCTGCATGATTTTTTTACAGCCAACAATCCCAAAAAACCAACTTTTGGTATAGGACAATTGCAATGTGTGTGCATGTGTAATACATGAAACAATGTTGCACTGCGATAATTTTTATGTCCGCATTCAGTTCCTGCAGGACTGGTGGCCATAGTTACCGATGAATTCCAAACCTCTGAACCCCAGGAGTTGTCCTTGAAAATTGGTGATGTCATCACAAATGTCAAAATGGTGAGCTGGTGTGTATGCATTCACCCATGGACATGAACAATGTATGCTTTTTCCCCCCTCTTTGCACCATTTTTGCACCAGTGTGCTAATGGATGGTGGGAGGGAGTGCTAAATGGACGCAAAGGACTCTTTCCTTCTAGCTTTGTTCAACTCCAAAGCAGATAGGGTTGTACAGGTAACTAGTAAGTTGTTGTCAGATGCAAGTAATATCGTTGAATGTAAATGTATTGCAACTAAGCACTTAATTGTACCATATATGCTTATGGCCTGTTATAGAGAGTCAATAGCCATTATGCATGGCATGTGTTCTGAGCATTTGGAAGGCACTTGAGAGAGTTGCATTGCTGCAGAGTCCTCAGTCTGGCCTTTCTTTCTCTTGTCATCACTGCAGGTAGTGTGGAGGCAATGGGCCTGGATAGCAGGTAGAACTTGCCTTCTATAAAACTGTTTGATACGACAAATTTTCTTATCTTCATTCTTGCAAGTTTTGTGTGGTGTCCAATCTTCTCTCTTCTCTTCTTTTCTACCTATACTCCTTTCCATTCCCCATTCACTGTCTACCACTAACCAAATATTATTTTCTGTGAGTAGTGACTATATCTATAAAACTACTAGAACTAAGATTCTGCACAAAAGGAACGAACTGGTCAAGGAGATCCAAAGTGACAATTTGCCAACCTCATTCCTTATTTGTATGAATGGATCAAGTTAGGAGTTTTGTAGTATGCACGTATATGCACATCAGTAGAGACCTTCCAAGCTCTGTGAAACATTGCTACTCACTATACACTCGCTATAACGTCTGGGCCTCTTTCTTTCCCTTGAAAGTGAAGGCTCATTGATATCAAGATAACTTGCCTTCAGACTTCAGAGTGTTAGGCATCAAAAGCAATTGAAATAATTTGTTGTTTACCACTGCATTATTGTGATGTCCTGATCAGCTTATAGCTTGCATTTAGAGAGGATGCACTTTCTTTACAGCGTCACAAGGTTGATGTGCTGTCCATAAGAATTGGTATTTGATGCTCTTGGTTCTTCTGCTGCTGTACGTAGACACACCTCCTTGAATTGGACCCAGTGGTGACATTAGAGAACAATGTCACTGTGCTACAAAATGGAATGATACCTCAGGAGGTTGTCATTAGCAGAGACTCGGTAAGATGGATTTAGTAATTTTATAACAGCAAAATGATACAAACAACTGACTCAATATAGTGCTCTTTGTTTGACAAATCGGTCAATTACAAATCTCTCCAGTCCTGATGGGTGATGGTTACAAATGATCCGTCCGACACCTGCGTAAGCTCAGCCTATGATTAAATTGCTTAAGAATGGGCGGGGGGGCTTAAATTTCCCCAATACTAATAATATTCACAGCAAAACATGTAGAATCAAGTCTTCATTTCCAATTGATTTATCACTTACATTCTGGTTACAAAATGTGAACAGTTTGTTTATACCAGAATATAAGTGATAAATCAATTGGAAATCAAGAATCGATTCGACACATTTTTTTGTGATTGACAAGTGACTTATATTTGAATATTACGTACGTGCAATCAGAATCATTAATTGACGTACGTATAGAGGGCAAGCGGCAGTAGTAAGATCCTTGAGATGCCTGAGAGATCATTCAGCACACTTCGGTGCCTGAAGACATGGTTATGGAGAGGGAAGAAGGGAGCTCAGGTGATGAGAAGTGAGGGCGTGCACACAGAGAGATGGATGTGGAAAGCAAAGGGAGTGGGCAAAAGGGAGCTGGGTGCGAAGAGAGGTGAGTCGAGGAGGGAGGTATGTATAAGGGGAGAGAGGGAAGGTGAAAGAGGAGAATAGAATTGTGTGTGGTAGGAATGGAAGTAGAATGAGTGACAGTGGAGATGGGAGGTAAGCTGCATATTGGGTACAAACTCAAACACATTTCACGCACAGATATACTTCCCCAAAAGTTCTTCATAGCTTCTTCACGAGTCTGGCCCAACATTCACCAAAGACTCAATACTGGCCTGCAATGAAAGTATTCTGAGAAGCTTTCTTTGCCTTCTTTCTATAACAGGACTTGCACAAAGCTTGCAGTGCTTCATCGCTCACGATCGATGCAAGGTCTGTATATTTACACCTCCCCTTTTCTCATGCACTAGCCTGACACTCCTTAGCTCTCCACATCCATCTCCCTGAATGCTCTCACTCACCTTTCCTCATTCCTTCCCTTACTTACCACTCCCACTCACCTCCCCTCCCCTCCCCTCACCCCGGCAGCCTTCTCCCCTCTCCGCACCGACTTCCCCATCCACCTTCTCTCACCCATCTCCTCACCTCCCCACCCACCCGCTTCTCCTTTCTCCTCCCTCACGTCCCTATACTCCTCACCCAACCACTTCTCCTCACTTCATGTCTCTTTTCTCATCCACCTCCCCTCTCTTTCTTACACCCTTGGCCTTGGAGCAGTTGCCAGGCCGGCTGAACTATGGCAATGTTTGTGAAATCCATCTTAAGTAAGATCATCATTTGCAACCTCACAATTAGTGAAGCAATAACGGACTAAAGAATCTCTGCCAGTGAAGCTTGGTAGCCTAGGAGTGCGCGTACATTAGGTAATGGCTATAAATAGATCGAAAAATGTTTTCGCTTACGTCATGGTGGGACTGGGTATGAAAGACAAGTCAGTTGACCGTGTATGCATTTCTGCAGTAATATATTTTTACCTATGTGGGCAGTACTGTACATTCTACCACCTGCGACCACAGGATGGGGGGGGGGGGGGGGGGGGGGGGGGGGGGGTCTGCTATGAGTACATTTTGCGGTCTACAGCGTAACTGGGCACGAGGATGAGATGATGTAATCTGAAACAGGTTTCAACCGGACGGAACCGCCAATACCACCGGTACAACAGGATTGCGCGCAGTATCGCGCATCTCGAGAGAGAATAGCGACAATGACAGAGGCCTCGCAGCTGAATACTGAACTGAACAGTAGTGAGGGGAAAATAACAGGCGACCACGATGAAAGCCACCGCCATCACCACCACTACTGGAAGAAGGGCCACAAGCCGACCATTGAAGACCTTAAGAAAGAGATTCGCATGGTACAATTCTTACTATAGAATGTACAGTACTGCCCAGTGGCAAGTTGAAAAAAAAAAAAGAACCATGCGTGGTACATCTAAGGGTCAGCCTTGTGCATGAGTGCGTTTTGTGTGCTAAATCAAACCGTATAGATAATAGAATAAAGGGTTTGACGTGCGTGACGTCAACATTTCCGTTACGTGACCGTGAGTCTTCTGGTGGGCGTGAGAGCTGTTGAACTTCCTTCTGCAAAGTGCTTGTTGTTGTTTCACGTATAACTGTGTGTGTGTGTGTGTGTGTGTGTGTGTGTGTGTGTGTGTGTGTGTGTGTGTGTGTGTGTGTGTGTGTGTGTGTGTGCATCCTTTTTGATACCTGTGATACCTAACTGTACGCATTTAGCTATTGTTTAATAAACGTCTCAGCTAGGGATCCATGGCTGCCATCTGTGCCATAATGGTTGTGTGATTTACCTGGGACACAGGCAAAATAATCCATTTTGCGAGTTCCCATACATAATGCACAGTGGGTAGTGGGACCTTATAACGTTTGAGAGTCTCATAAAGGGTCCTCACAGAGCAGTGCTTGAATATGTCCGCTTACGATATGCAAATAGCGTACCGTTTGGGTACTTTTTTTTCCAGCAAAGTGACTAGGATTCTAGAATATAGAATCAAGATGCATTAGTGATCAGTATATCTGCATGACCATTAGCATTTGTTGTGTATGAATTATAAGAGCAAATGGCTCGCAAGATTGATGGGGTCTGACGCAAGAATGCGGAAAGTAAAGCCCATGCAGAGTCAAGGAAAAAGAACACAGACAAAAAACAAAATGCGAGGAAAAAAAAACAAAAAAACAATAAACAAAACACTGGGCATCGTAAAGAAAGGAAGTGAGTTTGTAATTTCAAAAACCAAAGAAGCTTAAATATAAAGCTTCGAAGCCTGGCAGCAGATACATGTATATGGGCCTTGTGGACACAATTTACGGTGTCGCGAGATACCCGTAATCTTTCACGTTTCCAATCCCTTTATACTATTATCTATGGTGCATGTAGGCCTAAATCAAACCCTTGTACATGTGCATGTATCACACGCGCGTGTATCAAATAATTTGCTTACACTAGTAGCTCTGGCTATATAGATGTTGTCTAGCCTGAGTCAAATTACATCTGCTAAGCAATGCAGTGAGACGATGCGAACAAAATTGAACACCGAACTAATCGAATAATATGTACGCGTGGTCATACATGGGCCTCTCTTCTTTTATTTGTCTCTGGGCGGTACTGTGGGGAAAGCAAGAATAAAGGCCTTTTCCTATATGCTATGCGATAACCACGATTCTGTCGAAAAGATTAGTCATAAGGCATAACAACAGAAAGGATATCTAGCGTCGTAAGACACGTACCAATTGTCTTTCACGAATGTGCGAGTGTATCATTTATATGCTAAGTTAGGCTAGGCTTCAGATGTTTATAACATGATCAGGATAACTCAAATGACCAATATCAGGTGCTTAGGCAAGTAAGTGAAATGTCCAATGTGATCGATGGCATTGTAATGTATTGATTGGTCTTATGTGCAGCCTCTGTGCCAAATAGGTTCTTCTAACTAATGGACTTTATACTGCAACTAAAATAGGCATTCCATGTACGTATGAGAGAGTGAACTCTTCTTTAATTGGGATGCTGACTTAGGATGAACATACAATTCCTCTTGAAGAGCTATTAACAAGACTGGGACCTAATATCAAAAGTGTAAGTACTTGTGTATATGTATAGCTATATGCGTGCAGGCCTGTACCAAATGTTATCACTTCTGTAAGACTCTAAAAAACGTTCTGAATGGGCTACTCAACAGTGTGTGTGTGTATGTGTGTGTATGTGTGTGTGTGTAGATGAAATTACCCACATTTAGTTACTTGCATACATAACGTATGAGTTAATTGCACAATGTTTTGACATTGGTGGTCAATGTGGAGTTTGCCTTTTCTTAAGGCTGAATTTGAGGCTTTATTTCTTCCGTCTGACAAATGGAGAGGCATGCTCCAGGTTCCACACGAGAGGTCGCCTCTTCGTGTAAATAATGACATAGGCCAAGCGCACTTGAAATTGTACCATATTTTTCTTGGGCGATTTGAAATAGTAACACATAATTCAAGACTGTCAAGGTAGTGGGTGTAGAAGTCTTATGTGTTGCCTTACCCTGTGGAGCCTTTGTTAAGCTGGCCCATATGCACACTGCCACTGAGGGCTACTCCTCCACTAAGGCTATGCTCATCTCCTCTTTCCACCTCCTGGCCCCCGATTAGATACAAACATACATAGACACATGCACACATACTCTAGTTAGATATTTCTATCATACTCATGTGCCCATGAGGATGGTCATGTGACCACATCATTTCCATGGAGATAGTCATACAAGCAAAAGGAGCTATCTTGCATACATAATCGATGCAACAACTGGAACACAGCCTATTGTGCATGGTTTGTGTGGTCTGTTAGGAGGACATAGGATTAGATCTATGTTTTCCACTACCGCCAACAGGGGCAGCCCACCCAGCTACCAAACACACACACACACATACACACACGCAACACACACACACACACACACACACACACACACACACACACACACAAACACACACACACACACATGCGCGCACACACACACACATGCACATACTCTGCATGTGATCTCCGAGGTTCGTACTAAAGCAGAATAACATTATTAATTCATATCAAACAAATATGGTGGCAGTTATGGTGTAATATGATTTGGAAATATCTTCTGCAGGTCCACCTCCATCAGTGCCAGTCTCTGTAGGTCCACCTCCATCAGCTGCCAGTCTCTCTAGGTCCACCTCCATCAGATGCCAGTCTCTGTAGGTCCACCTCCATCAGATGCCAGTCTCTGTAGGTCCACCTCCATCAGATGCCAGTCTCTGCAGGTCCACCTCCATCAGATGCGAGTTTTGGTAGGTCCACCTCCATCAGATGCCAGTCTCTGTAGGTCCACCTCCATCAGATGCCAGTCTCTGCAAGTCCACCTCCATCAGCTGCCAGTCTCTGTAGGTCCATTTCCATCAGATGCCAGTCTCTGTAGGTCCACCTCCATCAGATGCCAGTCTCTGTAGGCCCACCTCCATCAGCTGCCAGTCTCTGCAGGTCATCTCTGAAATATACAGTAATAAATTCACAGTTATAGGTATAGTTGCATATTAACATAATAGACCGATAAATCATAGCACAGACACAGGTCATTCAGAAATTTGTAATTTCAGAATCAGGTGCACCACTCCCAGTAATTGCTCTTGTCCTGCTGCCATATATGCTTCGCAATCCTAGAGAAGTTCCATATCATGGAAATCTGCTCCAGTTGGCTTGAATCTGGTGATATAAAAATCTTATTATGAGGTCATATATACCATTTAGGGTTACATAGGTATCACAGGAAGTGTACAATTTGACATGTTTTGAATAGATTCTTAATTTGTTGTTTCTTTTCTTCACCATTCATCAAATGATGTTCTGATTTATTCCCCCTGCTGGCATCAAGTGATGTTAGAAAGGAGATATAACAAAACAAGCCCAATGAACCCTACCTTCTTTGTTGTGGAGACATTAACAATCCTGAGCAGATTTATCTCATCATTGATTGTGAGGTTGTGGTGTGAGTTGATCCGCACCACTCTGTATTTGCGTGTCTTTTTTTTTTTTTCAATGTGCACTGCACCACTGGATGCACTCTTATGTTCAGCTTTATTGGAGTCATGGTTAGATTAAAGTGCAAGCAGACCAGGTACCCTTATTAGTTCTTTTCATGGAGCTGTCATCCCAGAAGTGAGAGACTGCTGTCAGACTGTTGAATGTACAGTGTTCTGTATGTTACCAACGTGTGTAAAACTTTTTGTGTAACTCTTGAAAACCATTGCTTATTCATTTTAATATTTAAAACTGGTTATATTAGGTTAGTTGTATATGCATAGTAGATTCCTTACCCCAACCTCTGGCAGGAATATCACACGAAAACTGTTGGGAATAGGACACATCAACTAGTGGGCAATAACCACTCACAAATTACATGCAGGTTGGACTGACACATCTCAGATTGTGTGCCAGTTGGAACAACGCTTGCGCTAACACACCAAACTGATCTGGTGGGTATGAACCTATGCGCCTTTTCTTTATTACAGTGTGAAATGCGATTTCACTGCATGTATAGCTTCCGAGAGTGATACATAGTTGTAAACAATTATTGTCAAATGTGCAAGTGTGCTGAATCACGGCTATCCACATAGTGCACAACGTCCAGTGCATTATCTGCAATGATGAATGAATCTGAATCCCAAAGGGCAGCACCAGTTCACCGATTACTTTCAGAAAAGCGGGTGCATGTGTATGGATAATGATAAGTTTAGCTTTGTAGCTAGCTAGACTTCAGTATTGAGCATGGTGTAAAGGCAAATAAATCTTTTTATGTGGCGGGAAACACATTTAACCCTGAAGAATGCTGTGAGCTTCAGTGTCAGTTTAATTTATGTTGAGTCTTCTGTTTGTAATAACATTGTTGATTCTTCTAACGATGTAAGTGGGCTTCTGAGATCTGAACAAAACAGCTAATGCTGATGATCCAGCTAGCTATGTGGAAAACACCACTGCAAGTTACAGAGATTCGATGCTATATTTAGCTGCAGAACAGATCCTATTTGTGCCAGCATTTAGTAGGTGCAATCTATAACCTTTCCCATAGTCCACAAAATCTTCACAATTGTCTGCACTGTGTTGTTGGTAGGAATGTTTGTTTGGAAAATTCTCTGCTCTTACATTGTGGATCATGGAAGAGATATCAAGATAATGTTGCTGTGATAGGGGGACTGAGTATAGCCCAAGTTGACTCAAGGTCTTCATTCTGGAACCTGCCACTCAAAAATAATCTTGACTGGAGTCAGTAGTGACAGTTAATGAATCATTATACTGCAGCTGCCCACGCCAGTGTTCTCTGATGATGGGACTAATTTTACCTCTACCTCACTAGGTACGTCATCTGCCATCCGCTTTTCTCGTCCAAGTACATATTTGGTACATAATTGGTTGATTTCCTTCATTTTGCATCAGAATATGCCAGCACAAAATAAGTTTTGGGATATCTGTATTTATTCATTTGTTTGTTTTTTGTTGGTACAAATATGATCTGATGCATACCAAATCGCTTCATCAGTTCACATGCATCTTGGAACCAAACCATACAATTAAAAGTTCAACTTGCTGTCAGAATAATTTTCATTTTGCTGTGTCCATCAATACTGTAATTTTATTTCATTCATATTGGAAACAAAACACTACAAACCTTCTGGGGCTCTGCCCTAACATCGATAAAGGAGCTGACATCACTTCTCCATAATCCTAGCTGTACGAAAGGGGACACCATGCACACACTAGGATTTATTTATTTTTCTATCTGTCCCCAGATCCCAAAACATTATCTACCGCCCGGGATAGGATATTTCATGCACGAAATGTTTAGCATCAGCCCAACACCACAACACAAAAAGCACGTGATATAGGTGAAACAGTCCACGTAAGCAGAGCGATGTAAAGTTAAGGTCGCGATATTAGAGACCGTGCAGTTGTTTCTGAATGTATCATATAACCTGGTATGTAAAAATAATATTGTAACTACACATGCATGTATGTGCATACGCATGCACCCGCAAGCTCACGTGGTCTGATGCGGCATGACGTCCAAAACTTAGTTTCAGTGCGTCCCACAACGAAGGTAATATGGCGGCATGCGCGCGAATGCGTACTGAGCAATCCAGGAAATGCATGTGAACAAGTTCAATGTTGGCTTGCCATCGAAATGAATAATAACATGCATTGTAACCATAAATATATCATTGATTGAACAAAAGGGTCGGCAGAGTACTACGTTCGCGATGGACAGTCAAATTTTCCGAGTACAGCAAACCAGTGATGCCGCGGTCAGCTATTATCGATCCGGTCACGTTCACGGCTAACCGTACCGGATCCAAACGGTCACGTTGGCGGACGAACAGTACCGTGTTTTACCAATACGGTCACGTTGACGGTTTGATGGTTGGCCGCCTGGATTCAAGCCGGTCCCGGTCGATATCCGGTCCAAACCAACAGCACGAATTAAATTTAATAACCATCTAGTTTATTACTCTTTCCACTCAGCCAGCATCCATCTGCCATCTCTTGCGGTCAGCTTTAGCTGAGAAAATACCCTTTCAGAGTGAGCACTGGACACCGGAATGGGTAAATCAGTACTTTAGCGGGGCTAGCAGAGTAATGCGAAGGAAGTTAGCTTCATGGTCGCTCCACCATTGCATGACGTCATTAACGCGCCAGTTAAGCATATAGCGCTTCAACTCGTCTTCTGTGCTGTCCCTCGCGCTCCTGTGTGCCACCACAAGGATCTCTTTGGTAGCAGTACATGGCTGTAGCAGAATGCATCGATGCAGTTGAAATTCGCACTTGTAATGCCAAAATATTGACTTACGTCAAAGTAAATGCAAAAAATGCATCCAGAGCAAATATATTGTGACTGGGAACAGCATCTCCCTAGATGGTTCTTCTGAAACTTCTGCAGAATCTGCACTATCAATTACAAGTGTTCTTCAGGTCGATCAGACCTTTCCGCGGCAGGACTCAGGCCAAACCAGCCTGCATTGGCTCAGAAGTCAGAACTCGGGAGGAAACGATAGTACACTAGAAAGCCAAAGCAATGCATGAATTAAAATGGCGTCACTCACAGAACTAAAATCCAAGCAGCAAATGAAATCCAAGCAGCAAATGAATCCAAACAACAAAATCCAATCCACATAATTTTATTCGAATAAACAGTGCATGATATTACTGAGCATGCGGGCGCATGTATTCTATAAATAGTGTAAATAATTATTCTTAACTACCCGGCAGGAAAGCGGTGTCAGAGTACGTCTTGTTATCGAATTGTCACTTCGGTGTATGAATGCTGCATTGTGTCAATTCTCACAGGTTCCCAGTCCTCAGTCATCCAACAAAAAAAGGTAAAAATTTCTTAATGTCTGACCGGCAGTAGACCGTCAAAATTTTTGACGGTCCCACGGTTTTTGCCTCAATAGGCTGACGATTAAGTGGTTCGCGAACTAATTCAATTGTTCACTTTTCCTGACGGTCACGGACGCGGTCAAGCCAACCGTATCGCCTAGTTTGACGGTTTTCACGGTTGGCGGGCGAACCGCGGCATCACTGCAGCAAACCCCAAAACGGGAAGAAAGAAGTTCGTAAGGCCAGCTGTCTTGAGCGCGTCCAGTATACGTTATATGATTCGTGTACAGCAGACATTGTGCACTGAATATTATAGACTAAATTCAGTAACATACATGTACATTTTACATGGCAGCACACAACTCTGCATGCTATTTTGTGCTATAATCACTATGTTATAGTATACTGTAACAGTAAAATGTACAATGTGATGTGCATACGTTCACTACTATGACGTTTCTCTCTCCAGCGGCACTAATTCAAACACAGTGTAGAAGTCCGAGCGCTCTGAGAATGAAGATAACGGGGGCCGCATCGTAAACCCTTCTTCTTCCCCAGCCCTGCTATGTAGACGCTTTTTCACGGTGTCACTCCAGTTCTTCATCTTCGCACTTGCTCCTTCGTGACAGCGTCTGGTGCAATACCACAACAGAATGGCAACGAAGTAGACCATTGGTAAAAATACCAAGATAGATTCAATTATAATGCACGCCGACAATGATGCGAGGTCGGTTTGAAACGACGTATCAATAGTATACCAGGAAAGGATATTGATGAGAGCCATATTGGTGAAGATGACGACATCGAGAATGTTGAGGCGATTATCTTTGTACGGTTTTAAGACGGAGAGTAGAAAGATGTACACTATGATAATCACTTGCTGCACAAGTAGAGTCGACATAAAAGTTGGGAGCAGATATGCGTAGAACAGCAATAATCTCAATGCTAAGTACAGACCCGCAAAATAGCGTCGATTGTCTTTGTAACAACCCTGAAACGTATCCAGCAGTATAGCGATGCTTGCTGACGGGTACACGTTCCTCAAACAGTTCACTTTCGATACAAGTCTCTCCACCCATTTCACCGGATAGTGAAAAAGCGCAAAGGGCGCAGCGATAAGAAGAACAGTCACCAAGTACGCTGGAAGTTTGTAATGAACGACGTAATATGAATCCCATACCTGATATTCACCTTGAAAGAATATTCTCTCATCTACAGCTTTAAGGAAGGGATTGAGCAAAGCTACGGGTGCAAGTAGGAAAACAGTTGTCTGGCACAACCGGTTGTAAGATAAGAGAACGAATGCAGCAAACGCGTGCACCAATGAGGTACCAATGCGATATATCCGATGGTGTGGGCCGCAAAAAGAAGAAAGTCTGGCACTCACCTTCGAACATCTCTGACAGCGCAACAGGAGGAGAATCACTACGATGATCAACACGGGAAAGAAACCTTCGGCGTATCGTAACACTAGTACATCGGACGAACTCATATTCTCATGCAAACAAAATGGCGGTAAGAGGTTTCCAAACAAGTTCAAGTTGAATAGGTTGTACGGGATTTGGTACGATTTCTGGAAGGCCGTTGTGCCTTTGCCGTACACTACGTTAAGTGGAGCCGCACCTTGTTGATTGATATCGAGAGTGGATGAAATAACTTGGGCAAAGAGTATGAATGAATTCATTGGGCCGGTGGTGAGACGGATGTTGAAGACGATGATAACGAGGAAGACCACGAGGAGTGGAGCGTAAATCGCCAGAAGGTAGTAGACCCAGTTGATCTTTGAACTCTGCCCGTCGCAAGGGACACAGTCACTTGCAAATCCTGCCGCACCGGAATTTATGGAGGGTGCGTTTCCCGGCTGACATTGGCCGCAGAGGATTCCCATCCTTCGAGTGTCGTTGCATAAGAAGTCGCCCATCGTCTGGGTCGCGCCATGTGGAATCTGAATGAATTGATCTGATTCGTTGTAAAGGCAATATCCGGGAGGACACAAACCGACCAATATTTCGCCACCATCAGTGACATTGCCCGCCCACAAGCCATTCAAGAGTTGCCTATCGCACGTCTGTGGATCACACGTCAAAATTGTTCCATAGTTTTGACAGTCAATACAATTGTCGCTTCTTCCCAATCCGAACAGGCGAAGAATTATTAAGATAGATACAAGAGATAGATTCATTGGCTGTTGGCGAAAAGAGACATAAAATGATACACGCCTACTGTAAGTATTCTTATGTAATGTGTGAGACACAAATCCAAGCGAGCCGTTAATGGATAGATGCACATGTAGGGGCAGGAGGGAGGGGGAGGAGCAGCACATTAACCACCGATCCATATAAAACACATGCAACACATCTACAGTGTATACCTTTTTCACTCTAATGGGCATAGCTTTTAAAACAATACGAAATTGGGTTTGGCAGTACTGTGATATTACTAGAAGCTAATAAATAGGGGTGGCGGGTCGATGTAAATGGGTAGCATGCAGGTGCTTGGCAACAAAACCGGCCAACGGGAAGGTAGGAAAGATGGCTTTACATCGAAAATAAACCCGGATCAGTAGTCTGAAAAGCGTACAGAAGTACATAAAACTTTCTACTGCTGCAATAATGGAGTTACATGTACCACCAACACCACCCTTCTCTATATGCTGGTGACGTCTCTGAGATGATTGTGTAATGACATTCGAAACTTCACTGTTTAAAATTATTTCATTATGTTGGCATGTGGCGTATTACGTTAAAGTATCATGAACTGCATTGTCCCATCACGTAGCGCATGTGTTGTATACATCAGCGTATACACTTCATGGATAGAATAACGCCCTCGGATGATACGGACTCTGCAACGTTTCGAAACAAAATAACAAGAGAGAAAACAGAAGCAGAGTTTTAGAAAAGACGTATATGTCTAGGCTGGAACTTGGAATGAGATAAGTTACTGCTATCCTATCACATGAAAAGAGATCTCAGCAGATCCAAGCTAGTTGACTATTAGCAGCACTCATTATTATTAGCACGCTATTAAGTATTTATACATTTACCTTTCGCCGATTCTGGTCTTGACTTCTATACTATAGATAAATAATTTATTTATTAGCGGCTACAAAGCGTCCAACCATGCTTAATTCGCCGGCGTATTGGTTGTTTTAATAACAAGGTGTGCGTGAAACATGTACACATGCAGGTGTACTATTATTTACTTAGCATGCAGCTGCATGATCCATATGCTAATGAAACGGCAGAAAAAATGAGCATCATGTTGCTTCAAGTCGTATCCAAGGATGTTTAGTTACGAGCCACTAGCCATGGGAAACAACCACTTGGAAGAAACATGCTGCATTTAAGGTTTACTGAATGGAGATTAAATCCTAGTTGGCTACAGGCAGAACACAACATTTATATTACGGTAATAGGGGAAGTCCGTGACCTTTGCCATAATCCACTCACAATGGGCTCATTGTACCTGTTGGTAGCATTTCTTTTTTTAATTTGTGTGCAACGAGATTATAGCTGGACTAGCTATGATGATGCAGCATAGGGGTCTTAATACATCCCAAACCAGGAAGAAGCTTATATATCTGACAGGAGTGAACAGTAATGAAAATAATACCTTACTGCATAATTACTTTTGTTGGTAAGTTTTTAAATGCATAATTTTTCGATTTCTTCTTTATTGCTTCAGAAGAGCCACCGTGAAATGTTGTATATTGCAACAAAAAGGGAAATAAAAAATCCCAATACAAGTATGTAGGGCAAGACAAGTAGTCATTTTTCAAACCGCTGCGAAATTCGAATGTGGCTTATAGAACCAGACCATATGATTAATATTGAGTCAACTACAGTGTACCTGGGTATCATAATTGTTGTTTCTTCAATATGGGTAGTTACATAAGTTTTCGATTCCTTCCTTTTGCTTCAGAATGAGCCACGAAATGTTTCAGAATACGTAATTACCAAAAAAAAAAAAAGGAAATAAAAGCATTCCGTTATAAGTATATGTAGATGTGTAATGCTAGACAAATAGTCACTAAACAAATGCATTTCGGAAACCGGGTGTGGAAATGAAAGTGATCGAAAACCTTCAACTTTGGAGGGCGAGGCGCGAAAGCCCAGTTAGCGCCACCTCGAGCTGAATGCTCACGTGATCCGTTCCTATAGTCTTTTCCATGTATGTTGCCGCGAATACTCCATGGCACGCGAGGTAGAGGACAATTAAAACGTTATTGTTACTTGTCGCATAATGCACTAACACAAACGCAACGCTTATATAGCGGAATCGTTTGCGAACGCGTTGGACCCGAAACGAAGCGAAGTGCCAACTATTACACACGTTAAAGCGCCGATTGATATACACTGCGCGCTGTGATTAGAGTCGTTTGCTGCGTTTGCATGATCGTTTCGACTATTGGCGCCTTGTAAACCACGCGAATAGCAATTTCGATTTGTAATATAAGTAGACAATCGCGAATGCAACGCACAGGCAACTGTAGTACAGGAAACATCGAAATTATGCAACTAGTAAAACGCTTGTCACTTCGGTAAAACGCGTGTGGAATCTCAATCAGCGGCCGGTTTCCGTGACGGCGATTTGAGTACATGAACCCAAAGTAACTGGAAAACGCCGAAAGCCAACAGAAATACAAAACGCGTTTGTACACAGAAACGGATGTTGATTACGTTGGTATTGTTAGTGACGTTGTAACCAAAGATATTTGTAGCAACAAACAATGATTTCCAAACTTACCTCGTCGATTCTGGTATTACTATTTAGCCGACTTCTATACTGTAGTGGCTGCGAAGCGTCTACTATGCTGAATTAGCATATTGGTAGTTTTTACAAAACGTATTACGTATTACATGTATTTATAGTCAAACTAATTAATGTTACATACATGTATAAAATTAGTCCGCGTGCCCTACTTTGTTGGCAAAATCGGTACGGGCGGACCATAATTGGCCAATAATTGGTCCACTTAATTTTCTCTCTCTTTTTTTTTTTTTTTTTTTTGTTTGTTTTTTAAGTCAACTAAGGCATAGAAAATGCGTACACGTACCGGCAGGACGGTATTAAGAAGGCTACACAAAGAATGAGAAGTAAAGTATAAAGCGCAAGATATCACAGTTTGAGTAATGTACAAGAAACAGAGGAGGACGAACGACAGAAAGGAGGTACCTGTTTATACGCGTTGCGCTATGCACATTCGTGCATGCATGCTATATATAATCTCAGTCGTCGGGCAAAAGTCGTCGGCATCACCTTTAGTGGTTAAAACTCGCTGCATTACTGCTCGAGATGAGCAGCTAAGGATAACCAGATTGAGATCTTACCTATCTGGTCACCATGGTGTTCGAAGAACTTTGGCCCGAATCGCTGAACGGTTCGTTTAGAAAGGTGGTGTAATTCTTGTAAAGGACTCGCAAGAAATAAGATAGTTGACCTATTGACGTGGAAATAAGTTGCATGCAGCAAGGACTTCAACACATTTATGCATGATTAAAAGTGTGTCACTATTGTAAGGCCGTTTGAATAGAACATCAATTTATTCAAAACTTAATTTTGAGCGCCAAGTGCATATATACATGCATTCTCACACAACCACAAAATCAATGTATGATGCATGTCAGTGTTGTGTTTATTACAAAGAATCAGTTTGAATACCATGATGTACATTGACAAACATACAATTCAGTGACATGCGTGTAAACCAGCCATGTAGAGGCTGAAGTCAAACACAGGTGGAGCACTGGGATGTACGCACATCTTGTGTGTCCATCACTACCTCGCACATACAGTTGTAACAAACCATACTTTTATGAACTGGAAAAAGGCAGATGGAGATGGGAGTGAACTGGCATTTTAAACATGTTGTACTACACTAATGTGGGACACACATTCCTGTTCTGGGAGTAAATAGCATTAGTGAAGCCATCTGAACAATGTGCTCTTCAGAAGAAACATAAGTACTACAGTTGTACAGTAACCAAACATGTCATGTACTTATAAGGTCACAAGTGCAGCAAACATTTGCATGCATGCATGCATGCATCATGAAATTGTGATCCAAAGATTTCTTACTTACACTGTCATGTAGAATTTATAACGGTTGTCTGTATATACATGCATGCATATATGAACTAGCATGGCGTCCAAAGAGTTAACCGTACCTGCGCGGATTTCGACATTGCCACAAAATTTAGAATTTCTCTAATTTTTATATATTTTTAATTTTTTAATTTTTATACACTGGTATATAAACATCAACTAGACTACACACAATGTACACAAAATGCTAACTATATCTACCTACATCACTTTGACCGATGCTATGGGCAAGGATGGCAATTGCATTAGCTCGTACCAGGTGAAGGTTCAGCCGCCCGTAGAGTTCGGTAAGAACCACTGACTTTGCCTTGGACGAGCAAGTGGCTAGTCGAGAAGCTAGCTGGGAGGTAGACTCCAAAGCCTCCTTTCCCCAGGCTCCATACAACTCCACCACTAATAGTACACAGACCCAGTCCAGTTCCTTGCATTTGGTGTCATTAGATGAGTGCTTTCTCAGCTCAGTGGTCAGAGCAGCTACACCTGTTGTCACACACGCTTCCAAAAGAGTTGTAGGATTAAGCGGAGATGTGATAGACAGGTCAAAAGCTGCTGGCTTGCCCAGGACCCAGTTTATTGTTACTAATATTATTACAATAGCTATTGTATTGATAGTCAATAAGTAAACAAGTAATGCTGTGCTGTTATGCTACAACAACTTCATATATCGTCTTGGAGGCATCATATTAGTATGTACATGATATTATTTGCTACTAATTAACTCCTTCGAGGGCAAACCCAATTCTTGTGCATGGTCCACATGTAATGCGAATTAAGCATTTCAGCGTTGCAGGAAAACGCAGTTTGCAAACAACTTATACTATATCACCAGGAAACAACTGATCAATATGTTGTTGACTATAAAGTGTTAACTGTTTAGATAAACAGAGTAGCTTTAGTATAGCAAATGCGGCGCAATATTGCTCTGTTGCCTGTGAAAGAGTTAAATATGTGATAGGCACCATAGTAATTATGTCCATGTTAATGTTGCACATTTTGCATAGCGTATGACTCTTCATAATGAAATAGGGGTTTTCAATACAATATTAAAATGTATTTGATGTTCAATATTCAACAGGCACAAATAGTTGTTTTTGGTAACCCATATATATTTGGATTACTTTAGGATGTGTAACAATATGAACTAGCATACGTGTACACAAGAAAAGTAGAGGTGGGCTTTAATTACTCCTAATGTTGCGTATATTTAATTGATGTAACATTTCATTGAAAAGAAATCCCACATTTAGAAGCAAGAACGGTTGGCCAGCACAAGACAGATTGAAATGAAGTTTGCCGAGAGGGGTTTTAAACAACCCCACTGTGTATCGCTACAAGACTATAGGTGACTGCAAGAAATGCTGGCGGTCCAGCCCATGAGGCTGCATGCATCATCAAAAACTATATGTACAGATTTGGGAAAGTTGAGGCTTAAAATGGCCCACAGTACACAACACAAAACAAGGATAAGATAATTCACAGATTTTTGAGTACATTTAGCCACATTATACGATGAAGGTACCCTGTAATAATATGGACATGTCGCGCACTAGCTCTAAAGCAATCTCGTGCATTACACACAGCATAAGGTATCCAACACGTACATTGTCATAACTTCTACACATATACAGGCGTAGACCCAAATTACCCCTCACTAGTTGATAGCCATGAGTCATGGTTTACAAGCTGCTAGTACCTCTACTTCCACTTTAAAAAATGCAGCATTATCCGCATAGTAGATTGCTCCATTCTCTCTTTCCAGCAACTCTTTGTGTGAGATGAATGTAGGTTCGCCCCAGGGGTAGGGACTTCTCTCCGCATCCCTCACTCTGCTGTTGTACTTTTTAGATTCATTTGAGTCCATCACAAAATGTCTTTCAAAATGACGACTATCGTCCAACTGGTTTAGCAAAGCAACTCTGAATTTAGCCCTGAGTGGCCAAACCAGTTTGTCATCATTCTCTCCCTTCATGATGCCTACGTACACAGATACATGTGTGCCCTTGCCCTCACCATAACCACTAGCGCTGATCCTAAGACACAGCTTGTACCCTGACACATGAGAATAGAATGGTGGACTAGTCCAAAACTTACTTGGACCCTGAATGTCAAACATTTTCATCTTGAGGACAACTGGAGCGACGTGGCGAGGTCTGAAGGCCTTTACTGCAAGCAACAGGTGGCTTTGAATGGCCTCCTTATGATGATCCTTCAGGTGCTCTTCAATGCCGATGTAGCCACACCCAACAATGGCGTACCCGCACTGCAATTTCGACTTAATTGCCACACTCGTACAGGTGAGTCTCCATGTCCCTCCTCTCAACCAACAATCCACAACCCGGTTTTGAGCACGCTATTTTGAAGCGCGGGCACTCGTCGATATGGGGTCCGGTCATCGTCTGATAAAAGTCCCGGTCACGTTGCATGGGGATACTGCATGGTATCAGAGATAATATATAAAGGGATTGGAAACGAGCCCACTTTTCACGCATTAGAGCGTGCCATCCGCACCTGTACTCGAACCCACAACCAACAAATGTATGCGTGTACACAAATAGGTCAATTATCATTATAGGATGGCGATGAGTAGCTAATTGCGTTGTAACCCGCTGTAGACTGCAAAATGGGCTAGCAAGTTAGAAAAACCATAAAACCATCACCTTTGACACAATACAAGCCGTAACGTAGTCGCGCGCTAGATATAAAAGTATTCGGATGCTAAAATATGAACCAAGAGCTACAAGACAGCGTTAGATTTAGCGATCTAGCTTACACGATAAAGGCTACACTGTCCCACAAAATTACCATATCCAACATTCTGTTGGAGCGGTTCTGAGCACTGCCGTTACAAACAAACAACACCACGCTACAATTTAACCATCTTGCACGTTATAGAGCCATTTTCAAACAGAAAAGACCATCGATTCGTAAGATACTGTCCCACAAAAAACGGCGCTCCGGAAAAATCGCAATTTTGGCAAAAAAGCTCGAAACTGTGCAACCGAACACTCACGGCCCTTCAAAAAAGAGCAACACGTTGTACATGTGATGGCGAACTTGAAAATTACAATCAAATAAGCCTTTTCTTTTTAGTTCAAACAAACCAGCGAGTTTTAGACTCTGTCCTCACTTCTACGCAGGTGCGATTCACAGCAGGTCGGATGGCACGCGAAAAATTGCGAAACTCTATGGCTCACGTGACGCGTTGCCAATCCCTTTATATATTATCTCTGATGGTATTGGCGTATAGTCTCGTACCCAGACCCTGATTCCCACAGCTGCGGGCATACCTCATTTACGTAGCGGTGATGTAATCCATCCGCAGCTGTGGGAATCAGGGTCTGGGTACGAGACTATTGGCAACTGCCGTCAAGATGAGAACTGAGCTTACTTCGGACCACTTGCTCTCCGCAACCTATACTGCAAAGAACGACCGTGTACTCGCACCTGCCGAGATGCTCTCCAAGATTCCCCAGCTCGTTCTTCCACGAGCAATTCTTATTAGTGCACCTCACCAAGAGTCTCTTCACCCGACGCGCACTCGCCCCGTCAGGAAACGCTTGCAGCACGTAGGGCATTTTCTGGTCACCACCTTCTGTCTGGAGAGGCAGGAGTTGCAGTAGAGCTTTGCACACGAACATTTCGTCTGTTCTGGATCCCGAACGGCGAGGAGGCAAATGGCGCACTCCAAGTCCTCCGGCACGGGATCCACGAAATCGTAATCGTACCCTCCAATGCCAGGCGAGTCTTCCATGTAGATTTTAATTAGTGGCTATGTCGAGGTATGTACCACATTTGCGGTATTAAGTAATAAGTGGGGGGGGGGGGGGGGGGGTGGCAAAAAACAAAGTGCAAGCCTCCATCCCCCAACTTTTATTTTTTGCAGGGAGATGTGGGGGAAAAGTTATGAGGTGTCAAAGCTTTGGGGGGGGGGGGGGGGGGGCTTTGCCTTAAATAAAAATTTATATATATATGGGACGGTGTCCAGCAAAATCACCCTTCTGGAGTTTAAATTGTACGTTACTCAACATAGCATATCTTCACAACGGTTTGATGTTTTACTTTCATATTTCGTACACTTGTTCACACATCATTTCTCTCTGTGCAAACCTACTTTGGTGCTCTAAATATTTACCATGCCATGGTTGCAAAGGTCTCTAACACAATGGGTTAGAATTCCACACTTCTCCAGATACGAGTGATGATAACGCGTCAAATTCGGAGTGTACATAGCCAGAGTCCTATAGCTATTGATTTCTGTTTTTTCTTATCCGTTACGGAGATATAGATTTTCAAAGTAGCTCTTCATTTCTCGCCACTCACGTTAGCAACTCACTCTACCGATGCGATTATGTAATGGACACGCCTTTTCCCCAAAATTTACGTATGAACCCGGC
>JABACO010000003.1:5360822-5542438 GCA_013339895.1 Ephydatia muelleri
CCTCTCCCCCTCCTCCCCTCCTCCTCCTCCCCTCCTCCTCCTTCTACCTTCCTTCCCATTACAGTGTACATCCACCCCTTGGTAAGGGATGGTTTTTAATATTTACCACTATAACTATGGTTTCAAAGGAAGTGTTCCATCCCCAATATATATATTTCATCTCTAGTAGGCAGTGGAATGTATTTTTGGGATTTGCAGGCTACATGCAGTCAGAAAAGGCTACTACAAGAGATACAGAGCTTGCACTAGAATTTTGTTGAGATTGAACTCTACAAGAGGATATATGTTGGTGTAAGCCTTTTCTGAATATTATTAAACCCTTATCTGTACAGATTGTGGGTGGTCAGTGGTTTACATAGACAAGCAAGCCAAATGGTGGTAACGCTACAGAGACACAGAATAATAATAAAATTTTTTTTAATCAATGCCATGCTGCAGTTGCAATGGCAAGAGAGCGCTTTGTAGGGGCTGCTCCTGTGCTAAAGGAAAGAAAGGCTGCACCGACTGCTATCCTGGAAGAAAAGGTAAGTGTGTGAACGCTTCAATTGCAGCTCCACAGACATCGTCGCAGCCGTGTGACTTATCGCCTTCGCGCTCATCGGCTGAGCATGCGTCTCAACCCTCGTTACCCACGCCGCCCCAACCTCTAGAGCATGATTCATATGCCCTAGAGGTTGGGGTTGGCATCTATAAGAATGCAATACATACATTATCAGAGTGTGTGCTAACACATACATGTGTACTACCTTAAACAGATCAATCCCCATCAATGGGAACACATCAAGGGTCGCCAGTTGATCCCCATCGGAGAGGTGGGCATCTATAAGAATACAATACATACATTATCAGAGTGTGTGTGCTAACGCATACATGTGTACTAACCTTAAACAGATCAATCCCCATCAATGGGAACACATCAAGGGTTGCCAGTTGAGCCCCATTGGAGAGGTGGGCATCTATAAGAATACAATACATACATTATCAGAGAGTGTGTGCTAACACATACATGTGTACTAACCTTAAACAGATCAATCCCCATCAATGGGAACACATCATGCATCGCCAGTTGAGCCCCATCGGAGAGGTGGGCATCTATAAGAATGCAATACATACATTATCAGAGAGTGTGTGCTAACACATACACGTGTACTAACCTTAACCTTAAACAGATCAATCCCCCTCAATGGGAACACATCAAGCATCGCAAGTTGATCCCCATCGGAGAGGTGGGCATCTATAAGAATGCAATAAATACATTATCAGAGAGTGTGTGCTAACACATACACGTGTACTAACCTTAACCTTAAACAGATCAATCCTCCTCAATGGGAACACATCAAGCATCGCAAGTTGATCCCCATCGGAGAGGTGGGCATCTATAAGAATGCAACGCATACATCATCTGAGGGTGTGTGCTAACACAACAGAACAAATCATCAATGGGAACACATCATGCATCACCATCGGAGAGGTGGGCATCTATAAGAATGCAATACATATGGGTGTGTGTGCTAACACATACGTGTGTACTGACACACACGTATACACGTGTGCAGCTCTCTTGCATCTGCGACAAAAAAAGGCAGCTCCAATATCACCATCAACGGAAAATAGGCGGGAGGCTAGTCGGGCGTAGAAGCAGGGGGGAGGGGTACGGACTTCTTTATTAGTACAGTAGAGTTGCACATGGAGATCAATACCTATACCTAACGTACCCTATCGGAAACAAAGTATTAACAGCTGACTTGTTACAGCTGACTTCGACTTGATAAACGCAGCTAAACTTATAAAATGACGTATAAACGAGATATATGGTAAGCTACATGAAATAATAAAGCGTGACTGTCACTCGCTTAGATTTTCACTCAATAGAGGCGATTGGTGCTAATAATGCATTAAGTGCCTTTCACTCGATTAAAATTTCACTCGTTTAAGTTCGAGTGACAAAGAATGAACATCGCTCTTTTATTTTTGCAGTGTAGAAATTAAGCCTCGAGCAATGCTGTTCAATAGGAAGCGGGACAGTTCTGTGTTTAGAATTAAATGGAATGACACTATGTTGTTTATATCAGTTAGAAGGTTGTGCCTTTTCAATGGAAGCATCACAGGTATAGGCAATGTTTTTCAATGCATGCAACATAATGTATTTGATGCTATTGCCAGTTAAAAATCAAACATTAGAAAACAGATCAAGCTTAATAAATAGATACATTTACAAGGTACGAGAACTATCATTGTCAAATACTTAGTAGCCTTCCCAGTTACTTCTATCCTTCAACAATGTGTACACGTACCTGTGAAGCACTCTGAAACTGATTTTATTATATTGCAGCCCAATCCTTTTGAACATCATTAATGTGTATTCATCATTTTCATGTACTGTAAATTGTGCAACTCTCTTTATGAAGCATTTTGTATCTTGTGTATCATGTGTATGTATGTATTACTGTATTACACTGCATGGATGCCATCTAATACTGATTCCAATATGAACTATTCAGTAATTAATCTGCATGCATAACATACAAATTGATGTTAATCAAAACCTGCATGACTGGTCTGGTGATGAATTATTTGTTATTATCAATTGAAAAGTATTATTGTTCCAATATTGGTAAGGAGCCAGTGGAAGCAAGAACCGTTATGGGGCTATAGGAGGCATGATCAGAGATGTTACTTCTGGCATGATCGCGTGGCCAAGATGTAGGGGGCTAGAAAGCAAGATCATGGCCAAGATCTAGGGGGATATGAGGCAAGATCATGGCCAAGATCTAGGGGGATATGAGGCAAGATCATGGCCAAGATCTACGAGGATATGAGGCAAGATCATGGCCAAGATCTAGGGGGATATGAGGCAAGATCAAGGCCAAGATCTAGGGGGATATGAGGCAAGATGATGACCAAGATCTAGGGGACAGATCGTGACCTAGATCATACGCATAAGAAGGCAAGATCGTTCTAATATTCTTGCATGGAATCTTGAACAAGATTCCATACAAGAATCTTAACCGTGATCTTGGGTAAGATCAAGTGTCTACTTTGATTTTGTTAAGAATGTGTTGTATTTTGACACAATGGCTCAAATCGCTATAGCTGTGGGGTTTCTTTTGACCAATAACGTGAAGAAGTTTATGAGCAAGATCTTAGCCATCCTGGCTAAGAATCTTGATTCTTGGCCAGGATCCACTTTATCTTGGTCACGATTGCCAAGATCATGGCCAAGATCGATAAGATTTTTTCGCTGGGCTTCCCCCGACGCCTTCACCTCTTTCGTCCTCTGTGCAGCTGCAATCCACACAGGTAAATGAACAGCAGCTGTTCTCGATTATTTGCCGTCCCTCGAATCGTGCACTGCATTGCGTACCGAAGAACCTCCGTCCAGCGCGATGCCTTTGTGTTGTAAGTGCAAAGGCGACAACGCCCGCTGCGTTTCATGCAAGTGTTGCAAGGAGAACCGCGCTTGTGTGAACTGTTTACCAGGCAGACGACGAAAATGCGTAAACATCCGGAACGTCCTCTCTCGCACTTCACCACCAGCCATTGACCCGAAACCCAGCCAGGCTGCCAACACTGTCCAGGAGGTTGATAAACCTGGGCTGCACAGGCAGAGATGTGTTGTCCACGGGTGCAAGGAGCTTATTGCCCCATCAATGTGGAAAAACCACCTGAACCTCCACACGCAAAGCATCCTTCCAGGATCTGTTCCAGAAGACTGGCTTGGCCAAAACAACATGGTCATCTGTTCTTACTGTTTTCACCTGGTTGCTTCTTCACAGGTGTTTTATCTGCAGCATTCCATTCAATTTTACACGAAAACAGTGAGGAGGCTTAATTGGCTGAAGTTTTTTATGCTCCCGAAGTGTGTACTTGTGGCTCCCAAACGGAGGGGACGTCACCACAAGCCTCTCCCCATCAACCACCTATGTGATTTATGGTCCAAAGGCCAGTTTGGATTTCTATGGGAGCATGCATCTCAGCAAGTGACATCTAGAACCCGTCAAGCTCACACAAGTGGCTCAGATCACAACATTCGCTTAGCCATCGGGTTGGTAAAGGAGGGTTTATATGGAAAGGCCTGCCAAATTTTAACTTCATCAGGGGTTGCACCTAATAATGATACCACCTGGCAGCTTTTGCAGGCAAAACATCCTAAGGGCCCACCTCCAGTATGCCCACCAAACGACACATCAAATTTCCCTTCCATCCTCCCCAATACCTTTGACATTCTATCTGTCTTGAGGTCCTTTACCAAATCCACTGCTTGTGGTCCCTCCGGATTGCGGGTGCAGCATTTGCTTGATGCCACCGAAGTCCCAATGCAGTCATCCATCTGTTCATCCCTTAGAAGTATAGTGAACCTCTTGGCTACGGGTAGTGTTAGTAATGTCGTCTCCAAGTTCCTTGCTGGTGGAAATCTAACGGCCTTGACCAAAGACAAACCTGGTTCTCCTCCTGATATTCGACCCATTGCAGGTGGCGAAACCCTTAGGCGTTTAGTAGGCAAGTGTCTATGCCAAATCACAATAGGAAAGGCCTCGGATTACTTCTCACCTCATCAATTTGGGGTTGCTTGTCCCTCTGGTGCAGAGAAGATTGTACATGGTTTGAGAAGTTGCATTGAGGAACATCAGAATGAGCAGGACTTTGTAGTGATGATAATTGACTTGCGTAATGCATTTAATTTAGTCTCCCGTCAGGCAATTCTTGACGAGTGCAGCGCACACTCCCTGAGCTCCTCCAGTGGGCTGCATGGTGCTATGGTCAACACCCTTTGCTCTGGTCTCCAATGGGAACTATAATGTCAGAATCTGGAGTCCAACAGGGTGATCCATTGGGCCCTCTTTTGTTCTGTTTGGTTCTGCAAAAAGTGTTATCGGCTATTGCATCTGATCCAAATTGTTTTGACCTTTTATTCCATGCCTGGTACATTGATGACGGCGTTATTGCTGGTTCAAAGCAAGCCGTTGTGCAGGCACTCAGTATCATTCAAGATCTTGGCCCACCACTAGGTCTCGTGATTAACTCCTCGAATGTGAACTCTATGGGGATTGTGACCTTCAACCATTTCCATCAGAGATGAAAAAATGTAACGCGTTTAACTTTGAAATTCTTGGGGCCCTGATTGGAGACACTATTTTCTGTGCAAAGTTTATTGCAGAGAAGAGAGCAGGTGCTTCCAAATTCTTGGCCCTGTTGAAGGAAGTTGGATCCCTTGATTCCCAACTAGCTTTGGTACTCCTTCGCCAATGTGGAGGTTTCTGTAGATTTGTTCATATTGCTAGATGCACCCCTCCCTCCCTTGCTTCTGAGGGCTTGCATTTCTTTGACATTGATGTTCGCCAGTGTTTCTCTGACTGCTTGTCTATTGACCTACCCAACACAGCATGGCAACAAGCCCAGTTGTGCTTGAGTAGAGGTGGTCTTGGACTCCGCAGCTTATCCCAGCCTTCAGCAGCAGCATATGTAGCTTCCTCTGCAGTGTAAGGCTCTGCAACCAACACAAGCCACCACCTTCTCCAATCAATAGATTGCTTTAATAGCCTGGTTTCTCCAGCTGATGTTACTTCTACTGATGAATTGCTGACTTCACCCAAAAATCAGAAGGAGCCTTCTAGTAGGATTGAACATAGTCAGTTCCAAGCACTCTTTGAGTCTTCGTCACTGCCAAATAGGGCACGGCTATTATCAGTCGCATCCCCTCATGCTGCTTCGTGGCTTTCAGTTGTGCCATCTCCTGGACTCAACCTACATCTGGAATCTGCAGAGTTCCAAACTGCAATAAAATGGTGGCTTGGGATTGACCTATTCAGTGGGGAGAAATGTCCTTGTTGTCTTGCCTTGTCATTAGATCCCTTGGGTCATCATGCACTAACTTGCCGACATAATGGCGATGTGGTCTCTCGCCACAATAGGGTTCGGGATGTTTTTTTTGAGTCTTGTAGGCAGGCTGGTATTGGTGGCCAAATGGAAGTTGGAAGTGGTTTGGGACATGATGGCCGACGCACAAGGCCGGCTGACGTGCTTGTTCCTAATTGGGTTCTGGGAAAACCTGCCGCTTTTGACATAACTGTCACATTATCGCTTACTCCAATTACTCTACACGAAGCGAGTGTGACAAGTGGGTCAACTGCTCAGGTGGCTGAAAACAGGAAACATGCCAGCAACGACGCAAAGTGCTCAGAGCTTGGGTGGGTGTGTGTACCTTTGGCAGTTGAGGCTTATGGTTGTTGGGGTCCTGAAGCACAGACAAACCTTTCTCGACTTGCGGCGCGCCTTGCAATTAGATCAAATTGTTGCAAGTCCCAGGCCACTTTGGCTCTCTATGGCAGGTTAAACCTGGTCCTAGTTAGAGCGAATGCCAGAGCTCTGCTGTCCCGTTCGATGGCAACTGGATGTTAGTCGCCTCACCTTCTCCGTTCCAGTGTATTGTTTTTGGTGTAGTAACATTGTGTAGCTTAAAACTCTAATAATGTTGTATATGTTCAATTTATACATTTATTTATATGTGAATAATAATAATAATAATAATAATAATAATAATAATGAGGCAAGTAATGGCATACAAATGCTCTTATAAACTGCCTATCTATATGGGAAAAGTTTACAAAGGTTGGAAAGGTCATGTTTATATAATAATGATTTGAAGACTTTAACATCTTTGGCTGTAACAATGTGCTGAGGTAGTGAATTCCACATATGAATTACTCTGTTGCTGAAGAAATGGTACCTGCATGAATGATGGGGTATACACTTGTGCTGGATTTTACATGAGTGACCACGTGTAGTAGAAAGCAGGGGAATATAAAACAAGTCATCACGTTTGAGGTCAACAGTCTGATACACAATCTTGTAACACAAGACTAAGTCAGAAAATATTCTGCGATATTCAAGTGATTGGAGGCCAAGGTTATGAAGCCTATCAGAATAACTAAGTTCTGAAATACCAGTACGTTTACATATAGTCCTAGTGAAGAACCGTTGAACACGCTCAATACACTTTATATCAGAGATTAACCAAGGACTCCATATAGGTGAGTTATATTCTAGTATAGGCCTTACATAGATCTTATAGGCCAGAACCAAGAGATGAGGATCATTAGAAATAAATCCCTTTAGTAACACTGAACAACGACCAAAAGCCTTTGCAGCAACATAAGAACAATGAACATGAGGTTTAAGGTCAGAGCTGAGATGGACACCAAGATCACAAATTGAAGTGACTGTCTGTAAAGGTACACTGCCTATTGAACATTGCAGAGAAGGAATATTCGGATTTCCAAATGAAATGGATACACATTTCTGTGATGCAACTGACAATTGCCATATATCAGACCATGAAGAAAAAAGAGATAAGCACTTAGCAATTGCAGTATTATCATGGTTTGGATGAGCATGATAAAATTTAGTATCATCAGCAAACATCTTGATTTGAACAGGGTGGGGAATAGCATCTGGAAGATCATTAACATATAACAAGAACAGCAGTGGGCCTAGAACTGACCCCTGTGGTACACCGCTAACAACAGGCAACAGCTTAGACAAATAATTCCCAATATATACACACTGTGAACGACCATTTAAGAATGATGATAACCATTTCAAGATCTGGGGTGCCATACCATATGCTTTAAGTTTGAGTATCAATTTAGGATGACAAAAGCTTTTGCAAAGTCAATATAGACTGCATCAACTTTAAGGTGATTATCAATGGATATTGTCCAATCATTCAGAGTAGTTAGTAATTGTGTGCATATAGAGCGTCTAAAAAGAAACCCAAACTGGTCACCAGATATTAGCTGATGTGATCTGAGATGAGATATAATAGATTGAGACACAATGGATTCCATAACTTTGCAAGATATACATGTTAATGATATTGGACGATAGTTTGATGGCAAAGAATGAAGGCCTTTTTTATAGACAGGGCATACAAAGGCAACCTTCCATGCTTTAGGAATGATACCACTATCAATAGAATCATTAAAAAGTAAGGAAAGAGGAAAGGCAATAGCAGAAGCAATTGATTTGAAAAACAAAGCAGGGAATCCATCACAGGTACCTTGTACATGTTCTTCATGGAAGTTAGAAAAAGTAGTTTTGAACTGCATGTATGCATGTCATAGCACTAAGGAAAGTACACTGCAAAGAAGGAGAGGGGTAAACGGAGGAGGTGTGGGGGTGTAACATCTGATGTCCCTGCCTAATTGTTGGCAGTGCCTGCTAGGTTGTTGCATTGTCACCTTTTTAGTTGTAAAATAACCAAACATAGGTTATATTGCTACATCTCCCCCACCCATCATACATTGCATGTCTATGCTGAAGTACCAAAATGATTCATAGTGCTTGCAAATCTACAGTACACTGCATGACTTGCAATACCAATAGTTTAAAAAGCTGAATTTTTCTTTGGACACATGTCTCTTATCATTTATTCATGAATTTTACGTTGATGCGTGTGCAGAGCATCATACTTCTTATCACACATTGTGCATGCAAAGGACAAAGTCAGCTCAGATTTCTTCCTTCTTTTTCTTTTCCCTGGTTCAGTAGCACCATCCACATGGTGATTTTCACTCTGAGAGATATCTTGATCACTTGGTTGTGCTTTCTCTGATTATCCTGGCTGACCCTCCTTAGTAGGTAACACTGCTGCTTGTGCATGATACTTCTTTTTAGGGGTGAGGAGGAAGGGAGGATGGGAGGGAGGAGGAGGAGGTGGGGGAGGGGTGGATGCAATGGGAAGGAAGGTTGAAGGAGGAGGAGATGGAGGAAGAGGAGAGGGAGGAGGAAGAGGGAGAGAAGAAGAGAAGGAGGTGGAAGAGGAGGAGGAGGGTAGGAGAGTAGGAGGTAGGGGGGAGTAGGAGGAGGTATAGAAAACCTGGTTTTGGTTGACTTGTAGGTGAGCACAAACGTCTTGTGCAAGCGATAGTGTGGCAACTGCATGGCCATCTAGCAGAGGGATGGAAGGGGGGAGAGGGAGTGAATGTACCACGTGCTAACATACATGCACCAGATATGTGAGAATGTATATCCATCGATGCACCTGTGTGTGTGTTTGTGCGCGCGCGTGAGTGTGCGTGTGCTCACGCACATGTATTATGTCGCATTGAGGCACAGCCGTTCTGGCCAAGGCATTGCGTGACACCTACAATGCAAACATTGAGAAGGCTGAGAAGGAATGGGGCAGAAGGACCGCGACTGGATCCTAGGTTGCTTGGAATCCAGGGCCCAGCTGTCTCCTTTCATCTCACACGCCTACCTGGACATGGGTGTGTGGGTGATGGCAGTCTGTAATTGTCCACTTTTGTACACTTGGCTGCTCATCTGGTTCCATCAAACACCCACCCCCCTCCTTTCCTAACCAAGGCACACACCAAACACCCACCCCCTCCTTTCATAACAAAAACTGTATCGTAATACCATCCTCATGGGGTTCATCCACCTCCAGGTTCACACACTCCTCCTTTCTCCAGTATCATGTATCACATTACCCTACCTTAACAAAACCACCTCCCACCACCATTCAATCGATTTGAAACTACAATCATTTTGTTTGTTATTGAGTGTTTATCAATCAGTTGGATGAAGGGTTGCATCATTTTTTTCTCACTACAGGTTTACGACTCAGTACCTGCAGTTTACCGGTCCGAAGGATGACCCAAATACGACACTTTTTTTGTTGCAGCATTATCAGAAATACAAAGCATTTTATTTGATGCTAGTACATAGCCTTACACTTTAGAATGATTTTTGTGTCAAAGTCAAGCTTCTAAGACTGGTTTTTTGCACTTGGTACAGTACCGCACTTGGCTGATTTATCATTCAATATGTTGCGCATGTGCGCTGACTGGAGTATTTATTTCATCTATATCACAGTAGTTAGGGATGTATTATGCAGAACGACCAATGGAGCGGCTGAGCTCCCATACTTGTCCAGCTATAAATATTCCTTCGCATTTAAACTGCATTCTTCCTTTAACTTGCATGTGTTTGCTATTATGTCCAGTTAAGTCACCTTGGATTCCCTGAATTTTACAATAAACTATTCTTACAATACATTGTTATGCACTACATAGATAACGTGTGATGCAACAAAGTTGTCTGATATGTACTTTGTATCCAGTTTGTAGGACAATTTTATAAAGCTGTTGCTTAATCTTATATTCGCTTGATCAAATCTCTCTTATTTCTCACTTGTTTTTGCAAAAAGACTCCGAGCTTCTTCATCTTTAGTCATCAGAAGACTAATCAATATCATCCTCAGACTGGGTAACAATTGGTCTCTTAGACCGGAGACTAGTACAATCTGAACTCCGTCCTCTATTTTTCTCCCTTTTTGTTCAGCTGGGTACCTACGTTGACCTGTCTTTTGCCAACAACTGGGACTTCTGATAGCAACAATACAGTTGTAGATGCTATTCTTACATGTCGAAATTTGGACTGGCCACCACAGGGGCATTTTTTATGTTTATTACAAATGTAAAAAGAGTGGTTGGTATCATTTTCTGGAAAACTGTAAATGTATTTAGGATTTTGAGAACATCTTTCATGAAGAACACAACCTCCCGCTCGTTATGGACAGCCGCTGATTGTCCCTGACAGCATTCCTGAGAACGTGCTGTTGGGAGTGTGAGGACACACTCTTCGAGAAGGGGGAGCTGTGTAGCACCTGCCGTATACCTGAACTCAGCTGACTTGTGACATGTAGCATCTGTCTGTCTAGTGGCATGTCTCACCTGACCTGCACATATCACATGCTGTGCATCCATTCTGTACCTATATAAGTGCATGCATTTGTACATGAACAAGCTCTTTGGCTGCTGACTCAACTTGTGTTATGCATTGGGAGCAGGACACCAGACAGCCAAGTCGTTGAAGCAAAGGTGTGGCCAACCTACATGTACATGTTTTTGCAATTGCAATTCAATGTACCAATGCACCAATGCTTTTACTAATACTACATTCAGGCTAAGCAGCGGATAGCAGATTTTATTGAACTGTCCACTGTGGCTCAAGGTTACCAAAAAAGTAGAGTGACCCCATACATGCACATAATGGCTGTACACGTACCACAACATACACGGCAATATTAAGCAGTTTAGTTGCCAGGGTAAGAAGTGATTTTTGGAGCATACTTTACTGATACATTTTCTGCACAATATAACATACTTCATAATGGGTTAGTTTTAAAAACTTATACACAATGCCACTCTCATTAGGGGTTGAAAAGCTGAATGATTTTGCGAAGTGCAGCTACTACAGCTCATGTAAGTGGGATCCAACAGAGGAGATAATGCTGACAGAGCAACGAATGACAGCCACTTCACTGTTATGCAGACGAAAAAGAAGATATACTAAGAAGATCAGGCATACTGGAAGGATGAGATCATAAGATCTCGAAAGCAAAGAAGGATTTAAGCAGTTTCCTGCTCTTGCTATATGTGGATTCCCACTGCATGTCTCAAAAAACCATATTATGTCTAGGAAATGTTTCTGGTTGCTTATTATCACTTCCAGTTATGATAGCTGCACTGCACTATCTATATTCATAGGCTGAGGGCATCTGTTTATCCCAATGTCAAAACTAACCTGGGTGCTATATGTGTGTGTGTGTGTGTGTGTGTGTGTGTGTGTGTGTGTGTGTGTGTGTGTGTATGTGTGTATGTATGTGTACATGTGTGTGTACATGTGTGTATGCACATGCTGGTGTAAGCCATGATATAGTCATGTTGGTAAACAGACCCCAGAGGAGGCATGTTATATGTATATGTACATATACAATGCCTCCTGTGGGGTCTGTTTACCAACATGACTATTAATAACTTGACTCCAAGACTAACCAAGAATCTGTCTGCCTGTTGTATGATCATGAGGTGACACACTACAGAAGATGTACACATATACATACATTTACATGTACATGTATATGCAAAGCATACTTGCAATAGGATAACATGTACAACATAGCAATAGATAAGGTTTAAATGAGTTTAGACCAAGTTAACAGCAAGGGTTGAGTGTGCATTTTGTGGGTACACATATATAAGCCTTGATAATTTTTCCAAGCCAACCGATATTGTTGTCTCAAGTAGCAGTTGTTTTCCCCACCCTTGTTCCTCTCACAATCTTCGCCATATGGGGCCACCATATGCTTCCAGTATTCCTCCTCTCAATCCCAACCCCTAGGGGTCAAGGATGGGTTACCTCTGTGGTAGGAGACAAATGACTTATGTGTTGTCAGAAGGAAATAACACAATATAGCAATTATTAAAATAGTCTTACATGTACCATAAGATGATGTAAGTCCATTTTAAACACATCATTGGTTTCACACATACATGTACCACAATTGTAATTGTATAGTAGCTACAGTGTAGCTATACATGTAGTGTGTAAAAGGCTAACGTTTGTGAAATGTAAATATAATAGGCAACAATTTTCTTTACAATGGCCTAGTCCATACAATAAAAATTCACATGTATATGCCATACATGCATTGGCATTAACATAAACATAAACACAGTCCAGGTAATGATAACCAATGAAAAAACGACCCCCCCCCCCCCACACACACACACATATGCACCCAGGTGGAGAGAAGCAAATTAATTGGCTCGTGCGGGCCTAATGCTAGAGAGTATAGACGTCATATCACTGATATCAGGGCCATGGGTGAAGCCCCCTAAGCTTTATTAGTTTGATACACAAGTGTGCAACAACATCCCTCCTGCCTTATCTCGCAAGCCAGACGTACTTCAACGTGACCGTACTATTACGACGTGGCTGGGTACTTCTCGTGATAGCACCCAGTCCACGTCATAGTACGGTCAAGTCGAAGTACGTCTGGCTTGCGAGACTACCTTATCACCCCCAATTCCTGCATGAAACTCGTGAGTGAAATCCCCACCCAATCCTCCTTGTCCTGTCTCTGCATGCCTCCTTTTCACCATTGTCAACACCGATGGATAAATAAAACATAGAACTCGCGCCGCGGAAATTGTTCTTTTCTAGGAATCGCGCTTCCTCATCATTAGCTTATTATAGTAATTTGATTTTTGTCTTGATTTTCTCTTCATATTGCTTGGTCTCATTGCATTGAAAATAACAAAGTACATTAAGATCGATTTTTAGCATTTTTTAAAGTCATTTAGAATTCAATTTGAAATAAAAAGCAAAATATGACCGCCTACGTATGGGCCATTTCTGGATATGATGAAATGGATCAGTTAGGAGTTTTGTAGTATGCACGTATATGCACATCAGTAGAGACCTTCCAAGCTCTGTGGAACATTGCTATACTCACTATACACTCGCTATAACTTCTGGGCTTCTTTCTTTCCCTTGAAAGTGAAGGCTCATTGATATCAAGATAACTTGCCTTCAGACTTCAGAGTGTTAGGCATCAAAAGCAATTGAAATATCCTCCAGGATTTTGTTGTTTACCACTGCATTATTGTGATGTCCTGATCAGCTTATAGCTTCCATTTAGAGAGGATGCACTTTCTTTACAGCGTCACAAGGTTGATGTGCTGTCCACAAGAATTGGTATTTGATGCTCTTGGTTCTTCTGCTGCTGTATGTAGACACACCTCCTTGAATTGGACCCAGTGATGACATTAGAGAACAATGTCACTGTGCTACAAAACAGAATGATACCTCAGGAGGTTGTCATTAGCAGAGACTCGTTAAGATGGATTTAGTAATTTTATAAAACAAAACGATACAAACAAATGACCCTATATAGTGCTCTTTGTTTGACAAATCGGTCAATTACACGTCTCTCCAGTCCTGATGGGTGATGGTTACAAATGATCCGTCCGACACCTGCGTAAGCTCAGCCTATGATTAAATTGCCTAAGAAGGGGCGGGGGGGGGGGGGGGGGGGGGTTTAAATTTTCCCCAATACTAATAATTAAATATTCACAGCAAAACATGTAGAATCAAGTCTTCAATTCCAATTGATTTATCACTTACATTCTGGGTACAAAATGTGAATCAATCGGAAATCAAGAGTCGATTCGACACATTTTTATGTGATTGACAAGTGACTTATATTTAAATATTACGTACGTGCAATCAGAATCATTAATTGACGTACGTATAGAGGGCAAGCGGCAGTAGTAAGATCCTTGAGATGCCTGAGAGATCATTCAGCACACTTCGGTGCCTGAAGACATGGTTATGGAGAGGGAAGAAGGGAGCTCAGGTGATGAGAAGTGAGGGAATGCACACAGAGAGATGGATGTGGGAGTGGGGAGAAGGGAGCTGGGTGTGGAGAGAGGTGAGTCGAGGAGAGAGGTGAGTCGAGGAGGGAGGTATTTATAAGAGGAGAGAGGGAAGGTGAAAGAGGAGAATAGATTTGTGTGTGGTAGGAATGGAAGTGAATGAGTGACAGTGGAGATGGGAGGTAAGCTGCATATTGGGTAAAAACTCAAACACATTTCACGCACAGATATACTTCCCCAAAAGCTTTTCATGGCTTCTTCACGATACTGACCTGCAAAAGTGTTCTGAGAAGCTTTCTTTGCCTTCTTTCTACAACAGGACTTGCACAAAGCTTGCAGTGATTCATCGCTCACGATCGATGCAAGGTCTGTTTATTTACACCTCCTCTTTTCTCATGCACTAGCCTGACACTCCTTAGCTCTCCACATCCACCTCCCTGAGAATGCTCTCACCCACCTTTCCTCATTCCTTCCCTTACTTACCACTCCCACTCACCTCCCCTCCCCTCCCCTCACTCCGGCAGCCTTCATCCCTCTCCGCACCAACTTCCCTTCCCCATCCACCTTCTCTCACCCATCTCCTCACCTCACACACCTCTCCACCCACCCGCTTCTCCTTTCTCCTCCCTCACGTCCCTATACTCCTCACCTAACCACTTCTCCTCACTTCATGTTACTTTTCTCATCCACCTCCCTCCTCTGCCTTACACCCTTGGTCTTGGAGCAGTTGCCAGGCCGGCTGAACTACGGCAATGTTTTGAAATCCATCTTATAATTAAGATCATAATTTGCGACCTCACAATTAGTGAAGCAATAACGGACTAAAGAATGTCTGCCAGTGAAGCTTGGTAGCCTAGGAGTTCGTTACTTAGGCGAAGCTGAAAGCCGCGCGTACATTAGGTAATGGCTATAAATAGATCGAAAAATCAAACGTGCTGTTTTACGCTTACGTCATGGTAGGACTGGGTACGAAACTATAGTGAGACAAGTCAGTTGACCGTGTATGCATTTCTGCAGTAATATATTTTTACCTATGTGTTGCGACCACAGGCGGACGTGCGATGGGGGGGGGGGGGGGGGGGGGGGGGGTGTGTCTGCTATGAGTGCATTTTGCGGTCTACAGCGTAACGGGGCACGAGGATGAGATGATGTAATCTGAAACAGGTTTCAACCGGACGGAACCGCCAATACCACCGGTACAACAGGATTGCGCGGAGTATCGCGCATCTCGAGAGAGAATAGCGACAATGACAGAGGCCTCGCAGCTGAATACTGAACTGAACAGTAGTGAGGGGAAAAAGACAGGCGACCACGATGAAAGCCACCGCCATCACCACCAGTACTGGAAGAAGGGCCACAAGCCGACCATTGAAGACCTTAAGAAAGAGATTCGCATGGTACAATTCTTAATATAGCATGTACAGTACTGCCCAGTGGCAAGCTGAAAAAAAATAAAAAGAACATGCGTGGTTCACTCAAGGGTCAGCCGTGTGAATGGGTGCGTTTTGTGTGCTAAATCAAACCGTTAGATAATAGAATAAAGGGTTTGACGTGCGTGACGTCAACATTTCCGTTACGTGACCGTGAGTCTTCTGGTGGGCGTGAGAGCTGTTGAACTTCCTTCTGCGAAGTGCTTCTTTTCGTGTTGTTTCACGTATAACTGTGTGTGTGTGTGTGTGTGTGTGTGTGTGTGTGTGTGTGTGTGTGTGTGTGTGTGTGTGTGTGTGTGTGTGCATACTTTTTGATACCTAATTGTGATACCTAACTGTACGCATTTAGCTATTGTTTAATAAACGTCTCAGCTAGGGATCCATGGCTGCCATCTGTGCCATAATGGTTGTGTGATTTACCTGGGACACAGGCAAAATAATCCATTTTGCGAGTTCCCATACATAGTGCATAGTGAGTAGTGGGACCTTATAACGTTTGAGAGTCCCATAAAGGGTCCTCACAGAGCAGTGCTTGAATATGTCCGCTTACGATATGCAAATAGCGTACCGTTTGGGTACTTTTTCCCAGCAAAGTGACTAGGATTGTAGAATATAAATCAAGGATGCTTTAGTGAGTGGTGTCATCAATATATCTGCATGCCCATTAGCATTTGTTGTGTATGAATTATAAGAGCAAATGGCTCGCAAGATTGATGGGGTCTGACGCAAGAATGCGGAAAGTAAAGCCCATGCAGAGTCAAGGAAAAAGAACACAGACAAAAAACAAAATGCGAGGAAAAAAAACAAACAAACAATGAACAAAAAAACTGGGCATCGTAAAGAAAGGAAGTGAGTTTGTAATTTCAAAAACCAAAGAAGCTTAACAATAAAGCTTCGAAGCCTGGCGGCAGATACATGTATATATGGGCCTTGTGGACACAATTTACGGTGTCGCCAGATACCCGTAATCTTTCACGTTTCCAATCCCTTTATTCTATTATCTATGGTCCTAAATCAAACCCTTGTACATGTGCATGTATCACATGCGTGTATCAAATAATTTATCGGTTCTGAAGTAGCTCTGGCTATACAGATGTTGTCTAGCCTGAGTCAAATTACATCTGCTAAGCAATGCAGTGACGATGCGAACAAAATTGAACACTGAACTCATATGTACGCGTGGTCATGCATGGGCCTCTCTTCTTTTATTTGTCTCTGGGCGGTACTGTAGTGAAAAAAAGAAAGAAAGCAAGAATAGGCCTTTTCCTATATGCTATGCGATAACCACGATTCTGTCGAAAAGATTAGCCATAAGGCATAACGACAGAAAGGATATCTAGCTTCGTAAGACACGTACCAATTGTCTTTCACGAATGTGCGAGTGTATCATTTATATGCTAAGTTAGACTAGGCTTCAGATGTTTATAACATGATCAGGATAACTCAAATGACCAATATCAGGTGCTTAGGCAAGTAAGTGAAATGTCCAATGTGATCAATGGCATTGTAATGTATTGATTGGTCTTATGTGCAGCCTCTGTGCCAAATAGGTTCTTCTAACTAATGGACTTTATACTGCAACTAAAATAGGCATTCCATGTACGTATGAGAGAGTGAACTCTTCTTTAATTGTGATGTTGACTTAGGATGAACATACAATTCCTCTTGAAGAGCTATTAACAAGACTGGGAACTAATATCAAAAGTGTAAGTACTTGTGTATGTGTATAGTTATATGCATGCATGCGTGTTCCAAATGTTATCACTTTTGTAGACTCTAAAAAACGTTCTGAATGGGCTACTCAACAGTGTGTGTGTGTGTGTGTGTGTGTAGATGAAATTACCCACATTTAGTTACTTGCATACATAACGTATGAGTTAATTGCACAATGTCAAGAAGAAAAGTGACATTGGTGGTCGATGTGGAGTTTGCCTTTTCTTAAGTCTGAGTTTGAGGTTTTATTTCTTCCCAGGGTCTGACAAATGGAGAGGCACGCTCCAGGCTCAACACGAGAGGTCGCAATGCCCTCACTCCTCCCAAGCAGACCCCAGAGATCATCAAGTTTCTCAAGAACATGACCGGGGGATTTTCCCTCCTCTTTGCCGCCGGTGCTGTGCTGAGTCTGATTGCCTATGGAATCCAGGAAGCTGTGGCCCCAGGCCCAAAAGATAATGTATGTATTTTTACTTGGAAAGCAATTGACAGTGAATTTGATAGGCTTCAATACTGATTTGGTCCTGTGATGTAGGTTCATATAGTTTTGCCAGCATGGTTGTGTCATGCAAAATATTTCATCTGGGTGGCATTCATTATTTTCTTCGAAAGTGAATTAACAATTTGCTGGCATTTTTCACATCTGGGGCTGGCGTGGAACTTGTGTGCATTGTATGTATGTGTGTGTGCATATCTGTATGTGGGTTTGCACATGTATGTGCATGTGTGTGTGCGTGTGTGTGTGTGAGTGTGTGTGTGTGTGTGTGTGTGTGTGTCTGTGTTCCTTTTGCTGACACACATGCATTTCTGCATTATGGCTTGCCTCCGCAGCTCATCATAGGGGTTGCCTTGATTTTAATTGTCATTATCACAGGCCTCTTCACCCACTACCAGGTGAGAACGAGCATGTGCCGATCAACATGAGTGTATGCTCTATGCACAAGTGTACATGTGCATTCATGTGTTCGTGTGCAGTCTATGTGTGTGTATTTGGGTGAGTGCGCACCTGATGCATGTGTGCAAGTATTCGTGTATGTTTGTCATGTGTGTCCTTTATTTAGGAGTCAAAGAGCGAGAAGATCATGAAGGGATTCCTTAAGTTGGTACCACAGGTGTGTGTGTGTTTGTGTTGGTGTGTGTGTGTTTGTGTGTGTGCGTGTGTGTGTGTGTGTGTTTGACGCCAACATTTCCACCTCCATTTCTCTCCCGACTGCAGAAAGCTTTAGTTCTGAGGGAAGGGGTCCACAGGGATGTCCGTGCAGAGAGGTTGGTCGTGGGGGACATAGTGGAAGTCAAATTTGGAGACCGGCTACCAGCTGATGTGCGGATCCTGAAGTCTTCTGGGTTTAAGGTGGTGCAGATATGTATGTACTTATGAGTACATGTTCGTGTGTGTATGTGCATGTGTGTGTGTGTGTGTGTGTGTGTGTGTGTAATGTGTTTTCACATTTTGTTGTGTACATAAAATTGTGTGAGGATGTGTAAATATAGCAGGCATATGCATGTTAGTGTGTTGTTTGCACGGGGAGAGTTTGTATCTGAATGTTCTGGGCATGTATTATTTGTGCAAATGTGAGATAGGATATATGTGGAGTGTGCACATGTGAGGTGGGGTGGGCGTGAGTTGTGCCTAGTCTTGGAAGAAGAATGTGTGTGTGCTAATAAATGTTTTGATCCCCCCTTCCTGAAGTTCTGTGGTTTTATTTGGCCCTGGCTCGCAGTTGTGTGTCTTCATTTCCTTGTGCTATGTGTCTGCATCCTGTTCAGGAGGTACAGAAGACTAGTGGGTAGTGAGTGATCAAATCATGGAAGACTGGTGGGTAATGAGTGATCCAATCAAGTGGGTAGTGAGTGATCCAATCATGGAAGACTAGTGGGTAGTGAGTGATCCAATCATGGAAGCATGAAACACTTGCTTGTAGCCATAACCAATACATACTAGTAGATTGCAACTGCAAAGTCTATATAGTCTCTCCTCCCATCCCTCTCCTACCCTCCCCATCCCTGCTCCAAGGTGATTTTTATTGTGTGAAAGTGAAATCATTAAGATGATGTCGTGCTTCAACAGGTGGACAACAGTGCCCTTACCGGTGAATCAGAGCCTCAGTCAAGGTCACCTGACTCCTCCCATAGCAACCCTCTCGAGTCCAAAAACTTGGCATTTTTCTCAACGAATGCTGTGGAAGGTGTGCGCACATGTTTTGCTCGCATATGCACGTGCATGCCATGTACATGGGGCAGTGCATCCTCTATGCCCCCTGCCATCCAATGTGTCTTTCATAGGAACGTGTACAGGAGTGGTTATAAGGACTGGGGACCACACTGTGGTGGGTCGAATCGCTCAACTGACAGGAAGTATTGCACAAGAGAGTAAATCACCTATTGCCACTTGCTTGCAAGTGTTGCATCACCTCAGACACTAGCTCATTCATCCTCTCATCTACCCCGCCTCCCTGCTTCCACTCTATCTCCATAGAAACGACCCTCGCCATAGAGATCGAACACGTTGTCCGATTGATTGTGGCATTTGCCCTTGTTAGTGGGATAACCTTCTTCGTCGTGGCCCTGGCAATAGGGTACTCGCTGTTGAACAGTTTCATATTCTTCATTGGAATAGCGATTGCCAATGTTCCTGATGGATTGCTGCCTGCAGTGACGGTGTGTACGTGTGAGCATTTGTGTATTTATATTTGGGAGATGTGTGTAACAAATATTGTTACAGGCTTAATTAATCATGCGTGGATAATAGTGCACTTTCTATGAATCTTCCTGTTCTATTTGTCCCCTAGAAATTTTGGTATTCACCCATGTGGTACTGTCCATACTGTTTTATTCATTTTGGGTTGGAGCCTTGCGCAAATATCTATGGTGCAACTTTGTTGCATTCTATTTCTGCCGAAATGCCTTTTCAGTACTACCGAAGGTGCATGGCAAGATGTTTGAGCCGTGGATCCTGATACAGGCTGTACGAGAGAGTGTGCGTCCTGTATTGCAGGTGTGCCTGACCCTGATTGCTCAACGCATGAAGACCAAGAACTGTCTGATCCGTAAGCTAGAGGCAGTGGAAACTCTGGGCAGCACATCCGTCATATGCACTGATAAGACTGGCACACTGACTGAAAACAGGATGACAGTTTGTGAGTTTTTTTTTTTTTGGAGGGGCAGAGTGCAAGGTGATATTGGAAAGGGGAGGGAGTGGAGGAAGGAGAGTGAGGAGTGGTGAAGTACAGTGGGCGAGAGAGAGCGAGAGAAAAGAGTACTGAGGGGTTGGAAACTGCTATGGAGAACAAGTCAATTGGGAGAGGAGGTGATGTACAATAAAAAGAACATTGAGAGAGATCGAAAACTGGGTCTTGAGATGTGCTGGTGAGAGTGAGGGAAAGGGGTGGGGGTGAGAGAAAGGGGTGGGGGTGAGAGAAAGGGGTGGGGTGAGAGAAAGGGGTGGGGGAGGGGAGGAGGTAAGGATCTGCAGCGAACAAGGACTCATACCAATATGATGCAGCTCTGATTGACAGTTACACGCTATTGCACTGGTTAGCAGACTGCTATAAGGCTATGCTTGACCCTGATGCAGCGAGCAATGAAACGCCTTGCGTACTGGCAAGCAGTTGGGTTGGGACAAAAAAACAAGTTCGGTGTAAATGTTGTGCTTTTTCAACAGCCCACCTGTGTTAATGCTTGACCCTGATGCATTCGAGCAAAGAAATGCCTTGCGTACTGGCAAGCAGTTGGGTTGGGACCAAACAAAAAATGTTCAGTGTAAATGTTGTGCTTATTCAACAGCCCACCTGTGGTACGAAGGAAGCATTCATGATGTCAGTAGTGACCTGTGCCTCACTGAACCACAAACGGCAAAAAGGGTAGGGCAATTTCGTCATGGTTTGCAAGTTGTTTTCTCGATGTGCTGGTGCATGCACTTATACGCTGTGCATGTATGTGGGTGACTGTTTTGTCACATGCCTGCATGTTTTTGGCATTTAGTGTTGTTTGTGTGTGTTCGTGATTGTGCGTGAGTGTGAACATGCATTTGTGTGTGAGCGAACATGTGCATGCATGCCTTGTGTTTGTGCGTACACACATTCGTTTGGAATTCTGTGAGGTTACATGTAGCCAAGAGATCATGTAACTAGCAGGAGTAAATAACTGCATGTCAGCTTACACAAATATAGTTACATGTGATAAAGGTTAACAGTCGATTACACTATCCTCCTCCCCAGACTCCATCCATAGGTTGGGATGCTCTTTCTAGGGTTATGGGGCTCTGCAACAGGGCAACGTTCAAAGAAAACCAGGAGCACATCGCGATCATGGATCGGTTGGCTACACAGACTTCCATTGTGTCCTAACCAAGCCAGCATGGGCCATGCACCCACCCCTCCTCCTCCTCCTCCTCCTCCTCCACCTCCCCCTCCTCCTCCTCCTCCCCCTCCTCCTCCTCCTCCTCCTCCTCCCCACCCCCCATGCACCTTCCAGGGTGTGCAATGGCGATGCTTCAGAGTCGGCCCTCTTGAAGTGCTTTGAGCTTGAAGTGGGATCCATCTCTGCATTCAGGGTTAAGTATCCAAAGCTGTTCGAGTTGCCGTTTAACTCCACCAACAAGTATCAGGTGTGCTGTGGATTGCACAACAACTCAAAATGGATATGTTGTCTGCATTCCTGTAGCTTTCTGTTCACACACAACCTGATGGAGCAGGCCTGATACTTGTGATCAAAGGCAAGTGCAGCTGATATTGGTACATTTGTGGTGTTGGTGAATTCATTATGCATGTGTGGATGTGTGTGGATATGTGTGTATGCGTGCGTGTGTATGTGTTTTTAATGTGTGTATGTGTATGTGTGTATGTGTGTATGTGTATTTATGCGTGTGTATGTATGCATGTGCATGTACAATGTATGTGTGTATGTGTATGTGTATGTGTGTATGTGTATGTGTATGTGTGTATGTGTATGTATGCGTGTGCATGTATATGTGTGGATATTATGTATGTGTGTATGTGTATGTGTATGCGTGTTTATGTGTGTGTGTGTGTGTGTGTGTGTGTGTGTGTGTGTGTGTGTGTGTGTGTGTGTTCACATGAGCAGGAGCTCCAGAGAAGATTCTGCAACTTTCTACTAGTTACCTTGACAATGGAGGGAAAGTTAGTTTTTTTTTTTGCTACATTATTGATTTATTTTTTTTGTATGTGGAGAAGTGCATATGTTAGTGGTATAGCTGTACGACCTAACCCGTCATCTCTTAGGAGCAGCTGGTGACACCAGAGTTTGTGACACAGTTTGAAGAGACATACGCAAAATTGGGGAACATGGGAGAGAGGGTTTTGGGGTAGGTTGGTGATGTTGCAATGCTATGAGAGGCAGTGATTGATAATTGTGTTTTGGCTGCTTGTAGCTTTGCCCACCAATTCTTGGATACAAGCCTATACACCAAAGATTTTGACTTCGAATCCATTAGGGTAATCTGTTTATTGTGTGATGATTTATGTTAGTAACCCCTCCCTCTCCCCTCCTACCCCCCCACCCCACCTCTCCCCTCCTACCCCCCCACCCCACCTCTCCCCTCCTACCCCCCCCCCCCTCTTTCCCACAACATATCAGCCTGAAACACTTCTGGGAGAGCTCTGCTTTGTGGGCCTGGTGTCCCTCATTGATCCGCCACGCCAATCTGTCCCAATGGCAGTGTCAAAATGCCGATCTGCAGGAATCAAGGTAAATACATCTTTAGGTTGAAGTTTTTCACAGCGCTTTGACAATAATTGCACATTGTAAAAGGACGGCATACCACTAATGTTGTGGTACTACAATAGTTCCTCACCTTCGTATGTGTGTGTGGGTATGGATGCAATGTGTGCTCATGTGTATTTTACTCCCATAGGTGATCATGGTAACGGGAGATCACCCTCTCACCGCTAAGGCCATTGGACGGAAGGTTGGCATCATCAGCCCAGGTAAATTAAGTGCATAAAAAAGGCTGGGGACATCGTTATTAGACGTGTTGCATTGCAGTCTTTGATGGATTGTCTAGCTCACTAGAGTCCAACTGACCATGTAAAATTTCAAATTAATATGCTGAATGAACAAATGAAATCACATAAAAAATGCAGCTTAGGTTATCAAATTATATACTTGCTACAAAGATTTGTGATGAAACAAGAAAAAAAAAACCCCTAATCTTTAATAAACCTGGCAGGGAATTATTGATATTAGGTGATTTCAGTTCATTTATTGTTTGATATAATAGGATTGGATGCTTATCCCATACTGCAATTGTGTGAGCCCATATCTTCACATAACCCTGTAGGAATATATGCTGTTGATGAAATACCTGGTGCAGATCCCTTTACTATCCTACAACAGCCCAATCTGGCCAAGTAAGCTGAGGTTTTATACTTCAGGTGTACTGTAAATGATCTATTCTTGTCTAGACGAACACTAGCTGTAGTTGTCCATGGATCAGAACTTGCTGTAAGTGTGGTATATGCATGCAATGTAAATGCGAGTAGCTTGGAGACTGGTACTCATTTAGGCCCTTTTAAACTGCGCCTGGTTTGCTCTTGCTGATATGCTGCATAACACCACACATGAGCTGTATACATACTGGTGGATAAACTCGAGAATCCTTGCAATGCCTCAAGTGGACAATGTGCCTTCAGCCGCACACATTCATCTTCAAAATCAAAATAAAAGAATGTATTTAACACCTCATAGCCAGTGAAATCACATTGCTAAGAGTAAAGGGTTTGGATATAATGATGAAATGTTCAGAGGAACAACCAAAGCAGGCCTTTTGTGACTGGCATAAGTCCTCTTGTCTTCGAAGCAGGGCTAGGAAAACTGACCAGTTGTGTCATTTGGAAAACAATCCCAAGAGGCCTTTTGCATGCATGCTGTAGTGCAGTACATTTTATGGGTTTATTTACAAATCTATTTAACACAACTCAGGAGATGTCAGATGCCCAGGTAGACTACATCTTGGCCAATTATCCTGAGATCGTCTTCGCTCGGACGTCACCCACACAGAAGTTGCGCATTGTGGAGGGGTGTCAGAGGGCAGGCTTCGTAGTGGCTGTAACGGGAGATGGTGTGAATGATGCTCCTGCACTCAGAAAGGCCAACATTGGTAAAGCTAAACATCATAGATTTGGAATGACATGGGGTTACTAGTGATTTCCTCCTGTCTTGCCACTGTATGTGCTTCACATTTTCAACGTAATGCCTTTTTTTGTCTTTCTCAATACCATGTCCGATGCCTCTTCTTCCACCCATTCTTGCTTCTTTAAGTCCTCACTCCATATCTGTTTTGACGCTACCCTCTCATATTTCCACCTGGTTATCATGCCTCTACCTCCTCCCCACTCCTATTCTTTCATTGTATTGTTCCATATTATCCTACTCCCAAATTTTTCTCCCCCTTTCTCCAAACTGTTTTCTTTCTACATGCCTCCTTCCCTCTCCTCCCCTCCTCCCCACCCCTATCCTCCTCCTAACCGCTATCTTCCTCCCCACCCCTATCCTCCTCCCCACCCTATCCTCCTTCCCACCCTATCCTCCTCACCACCCCTATCCTCCTCCCCACCCCTATCCTTCTCCCCACCCCTATCCTCCTCCCCACCCCTATCCTCCTCCCCTCTCTTATCCTCTCCAATTGTATCCTCTCATCACACAACAATCAGGCATTGCCATGGGGATCACTGGGACAGATGTCTCCAAGCAGGCTGCCAGCATAATCCTCCTGGATGATAACTTTGCCACCATAGTCGCAGCAGTAGAAGAAGGTTAGCTATCCCCCTCTGCATGGCTGTGGATTATTCTCCCTCCCTTTCTCCCATGACCTCATGGAACCCTTCAGGACGCCTTCTCTTTGACAACCTCAAGAAGACGGCAGCCTACATGCTCACGGCCAACGTGCCTGAGGTGACTCCATTTGTCTTCTACGTGATACTCAACATACCTCTCCCTCTTGGAGTCCTGGGCACCTTGCTTATCAGCATTGGGACAGATATTGTGCGTACTAATGGTGCCACACCCCTCCACTCACCCCTTTCATAAACCTTTCTCCCCAAAGGTTCCCGCCATATCTTTAGCTTATGAGAGGGCCGAGTGTGACATCATGGCTAGGAAGCCGAGGGACCAGAAGAGAGACAAACTCACCAGCCAGAAGCTCATCTACCAGTCGTATGGGCAGATTGGCATGTTTGAGGTGAGGAGAAAATGGTACATGCATGCCTTTAAATGTATTTTGTGTGTTTCTTTTTTGGTCTGTTTGTGCTATATTTAATAAAAATCAAATAAATTATCACATATTTCAGTCTGCTGCTGGGTTCATGAGCTACTTTGTTGTGATGGGGGAGAACGGATTTCTGCCGTACACTCTCATTGGTCTGAGGAAAAACTGGGAGGATCCAAATGCCATCGTTACAGACAGTTATGGTCAGGATTGGGTAAGGATATATCGGTCCTTCTGTCGAGCTTTATCGACTTATTCTGACAGGGTTTTGCTCAGCGCTTGAACTTGCAGTACTTGGGTTTCACAGCCTTCTTCGTTGCTGTTGTTGTATCGCAATGGACGGACCTCATGATTTGCAGGACACGAAGAAATTCCTTCTTTCAAGCAGGACTGAGGTATGAGAATGTGGGAAGGTGGGGTGGTGATGGAGGGAGAAAGGAAGGAAATGGGTTGTGAAGCATTTCGCTGATATTGCATGGATTTAAAATACTCTGCATATGTTTCGTGCATGCTCAGTGGACGTTGTTTAGTTTAAAACACCTTTGTTTCAATTGTGCATCTTGAAAGAGCTGCATCATTATAGCATCCCTACATGCATTAACATCTATATCGTACAGAATAGATAAGGGCTTAATATGTGCATTATGCTTGAATGCGTTTAGTTTTAATTGCGATTACATGGCTTAATTATTAGTTCTATTTTAATAGAAGCCTTTGATCACAAATAATAGTACACAGTTGAATAAAGATGATAATGATACAGAGAGAGGACAACTAAACACCTAGCTCTACATGCACCCATCTAAAACAACAGGGACTCACCTGTGGGATGCACCCCAAAAATGGAAAATAGTATGCAACGAGGATTGCATAGTTGATTCAGGGCAAATGTGCATGCTATGGATTGAATGAGCTAGCCTGATGGTATAGTGAATGGCTAAGGTAACAAATGTACATGTGCTGTGTGTGTAGTGCCGTGTGTTCTACAGCTGGTCTGTATGTAGTAGAAAATTGGAATCCATACGCTGATACCAAATTGGTTAACAGGCTAGGGACCTACATGTACTGTATTCATGCCTAAATGGTACTATTAATAATGCAGTTCATCTACCTGCATGCAGGGCTTTATATATATTGTGAAGCCAGTCTGAAGGGGAGAAAATTTTGTAGGTCAGGCTGTTGAAATTTATGGGCATACTTTACTCCCTGTTCGAAACATTTGCATAGGGTGTAAGAAATGATCAAATATCAGTAACCGGGCTTTTGCTTCTTTTCATTAACTTCCCAGTAACCCTTTATTTTGTTGTTCGATTTGGCTGAGTGAGACATGCCTGCAGTAATCTTGCATACCTGCCCTAGAGTGAATGGTGTTGTTTTGATGACTGGATTAAAGGTCAGCATCAACTTCTCTCCTCCTAGTCCTCCTTCTCAATCCGCGGGGAAGAAAACAGAAAAAGCAGACTCTCGAAAGAAGTTGTACGAGAGCAGACGAGGAGAGAAAGAATACCTCTCATACGCTTACTCTCCTGCCCTGTCCTCCTCTCAGGTTCCTCTCTCTCCTGTTCTCACCGAATCTCTCCATCATCCCTCCTCCTCTTCATCTCCTCTTCCTCTTCCTCTCCTCTACCTCCTCTCCTCTCCTCTCCTCTCGCCTACTCTCCTTCCTCTCCCTCTCCTCTTCCTCTCCTCTCCCTTCCTCTCCCTCCTCGTCCCCCCCCTCCCCTTTTATGTCTTTGCCAATGCTGGGCCACTGATCCATATCCAACCATTGTATTGTTATGTGCAGGTTTGAATGGTGGTTTGTACCACTTAGTTTTGCTCTATTAATCTTTGTATACGACCATTTCCGGAAGGCGATCATTAGACGATGGCCTGGAGGTTGGTGTGACAATTTGTGTTCTCAGGTAACTCATGCTCTGTTTGTCCTTCAGGTTGGGTGGAGAGAGAAACACTATATTGAAATCCTATTCTACAATGCATACTGTAATAGCTATATTGAATATGCAGTTGTACATAACTATATAATCAAGCATCAGGGTGTGTGATTATTTATTACATGAACATTCTCAGCTTATTTCGTGGGATGCTTTCAGTGCTTTAAGAACGCTCCGATTTGAGTTTAGTGTGCATTTATGTTGCTTTGCATGGTGATATTTGCATGTGCACTGCTCATGTCAATTCAAATCATACTGAGTTGGGCAATGAGATTTCAATAGGCTGGCTTGATTCAGTTGATACGAAAGAAATCGTACAGGGTTGATAATTCAGAAGTAGTATGTATAGTACAGATAGTACAGGCTAGAGTTGTGTACAAAATAGGGATGGAAAAACACAGTAAAATCCCATGTTGAGCTGGAAAGTAAAAGAGAGAGAGAGGAGAGCGGAGAAGGTAGCGATGGCGAGAGAGAGGGAGATTAGGAGTAGAGAGAGAGGCACGAAGCGAGAGAGGAGAGAATAGAGGACCGAGATGCGATGAGAGGTTCGGACGAGAGAGAGGAGCGAAGAGCACCGGAGGACGAGATGAGAGTCACGAGTGAGAGAAGAGGGGATCCCGTTACGAGTCGGTCGACGAGAAGAGCGAGCAGGTAGAGGGAGCGAGGATCTGAGAGAGTTGAGGAGCGATGGAGGACCGGACGAGACGCCCTACGAGGAGCCTATGAAGGAAGGGAGAGATGAGAGACGGAGACGAGAGAGAGACGAGCTCTGGAGAGAGCGATGGAGGAGAGAGGAGAGAGAGAAGAGACGAGAGGAGAGGGAGCCCGGAGAGAATGAGAGAGAGAGAGAGGGAGAGAGGAGGAGAGAGAGAGCGAGAGAGGGGAAGGAGAGAGGAGAGAGAGAGAAGGAAGAGGAGAGAGAGAGAGGAGAGAGCGAGCGAGAGAGGATGAAGAGAGAGAGATGAGAGAGTGATGAGGAGAGGATCAGAGAGAGAGAGAGTGGAGGGAGAAGAGAGAGAGAGAGCAGAGGAGAGAGAGAGGAGAGAGAGCGAGCGAGAGAAGAGAGGTAGAGAGCGAGAGAGAGAAGAGATGAAACATTAATTGGAGACCAAAGCGATAACAAATAAAATGATGCTCTTGTTTTCATGAGTCATGACTTCCAAAGCAATTTCATTCAACTTTCGACTTAGTGATTGCAACAGTGCACTGTCTTCACGTTGGTTATTGTGGAATGCGAGGATTCTTGTTGTTTGGCGCCCTCGCATGATTACCCCAATATGAGCCCAAAGCGATAGACCTGCAGTGACACTCCACAACTGGATGCACAAGGCAGAGGTAACCATGAGGATATTAGATGAAAGATTCTTATTAATTTGGTAGAGGCGATTAATAAAAGGAGGAAAAAAGAGAACGCAAAAGGTAATCGGGTACGCCGCTAGAGGAAGCATCTGTCGCATCATTTTCATCTGAATCACACCCTTATCTTGCAAGGTGTCTTTCCTTTTTCTATAGTACATAATGGCTACTAACATACCCATAGCAATGGACTCGGCGAGCAAAGTAATAATCCCCGGACCATACAGCAAGACAAACTGCTCAGCGATCCCTTCCATTAGCTGGTTACGCTGACCGGGACAATTGTTCTTTTGGCTCTGTATCCAGCACCACGATCCAGCCAATCCATACGTATGAGTCATGAAGGGTACTACGGCTAAGAAGAGAGGGACAACGAGAGAGGTGAGTACATACATGATTTCAAGCCTTTTCATGTTCTTGTAGAAGGCAACATAGCAGAAGATGTGAAAAGTCACCCATATCGTACACATTAGCTTTAGAATAATGACGTATTGATGTATGAAGGCTATTGCAACGCAGAGATTTCCGGAGGCTTCGTTGACAATTGCACTGTCACCGACTATGTAGACCAGTTGGAAGATGCCGATGATTCCATGCACGAGAGCACTCAGAACCTGGTACAAGGCCAATCGATAGATCAGCTTCCTATGCAGCTTCATCGCGAGGAACGGAATAATGGCTGTTGAGCAGACAAAAATAGCCACACCTCCCGTCGTACAGTACACAAGTGTCGCTGTGCTGTCCACGATACCACAGGTGTTGTATCCGTAGCTGTTGTTGGCCATCTTAGCCCAAAGATGCTGGTATTAGTTGGGCGTGACCCGTTCATGAATAACGCTTCACATGAGATACCTTCTCAGAGCTGGCCGGCGAAAGGTCTAAAATTCAACCCAGGCAAGAGGAGGGGTGCCAAGTAGGGGGAGGGAGCAGGAGGGGGAAGTGCCCCCTCCTGCGCGAAGCGCGGAAGCTTTTTAAGTATATGTAATTGATGCATGAAACTAGGTTTTTTTTTTTAATAGTACGTGTAGCGTTGCAATATCACCACATAATCGGATATCATTGCATGGATGCCACTCAAAGACTAACTCATGCTCCTTGAAAACGTATGCGCATGTGTGGCACAAGACACTATCGTCAGCTTCACAATATTTTATTATAATGAAGCCATTTCCACGTTACAAACCATGCTGATTGAAAAGCACGTTGACTACTGCCAAAGTTACGCTTTGGGAAGGCAGAACTTGCAGGCTGGTTAGGTTGTTCTGAAAGAGCAATTTCGGACTTGTCGGATTCATTTGTCACTTTCGACGCCATTGTGATCGGATGCATAAATTTATCACGAAGTGAATTACACGTATAATTTATTTATTTATTTTAAGCCCAAACATCTACCCAGGCAATTGCCTGGTTGCCTGCTGGGCTCCGCCGGCCATGCTTCTTAGTGTTCTATTTTATTCTTCATTGTGAATAAATCTACGCATGCGAGATGAAAAAGAGAGCACTGTTTGCCCTGTCATACCTCGCACTAAAAAACGAACTACATATATGTTCGTTAAGCACACGTACAGTAGAACTGGTTTTTGCCACAAACCGCAAAGAACCATTTCGTTACAGAATACTTCCCCTATTTTACAGGTATAGATTTTTGATAGGTATTCAAGAATAATTGTATTCTCAGTAACTGTTTCATATAGCGATACCAAAACTTGAATATTGCTAACTCATTCTCCTCCTCCTCCCTCCTCCCTCCTCCTTCCTCCTCCCCTACTCCTCCTCCTCTCTCCTCCTCCCCCCCTCCTCCTCCTCCTCCTCCTCCTTCCTCCCCTCCTCCTCCCCCTTCCCCCTTTTACCTCTTTGCCAATACTGGGCCAATGATTCATATCCAACCATTGTTATGTGCAGGTTTGAATGGTGGTTTGTACCACTTAGTTTCACCGAATATGACCATTTCCGGAAAGCAATTATGGCCTAGACTTTAGAGGTGGGTGTAACATTTTGTGTTCTCAGGTAACTCATTTCTGTTTGTCCTTCAGGTTGTATGGAAAGAGAAACACTATACTGAGATGTTGGGGACGTAATAAACCGGGGACGAGGAAAAAAGGCGTGGTATATACATGTATAGCAATTGGATAGCGGTGACGTAAGTTACATAAAGCAATGCAAGTAGATTTCTTAATCTCCAATGGACGAGATAAGGAATGTAAATTTTGGGTGGAGCGAGGTGGGGCATCTCCTCCACCCTATTCTGCTCACCGCAGACTCTCTTGTTTTACTGTAAAGTACCACAAATAAGCCCCCTACCCTCCGCCCCCAACAAATAAGCCCCCTATGTAGACCAATATTCGATCGTGTCGAAGGGGAGGGGTTACTTCAGGTCGATGACACGGACGCCCAACAATGTCCCACTAAGGTCAGTATGCACCATCATCGAAAAGAGGGATGGAATATTCAAAGCGCCATTCAACACTTACCATATATTGGTTTTTCACAACACAGTACAATTTGTATCTTATGAATGTTAATCTGTGCGGCTCCTCCGTATCCGCCACATAGGCTCCATGAATCACCACATAGAGATAATTCAAAAGCGCTGCAGAGTATGTGGTAAGCTGTTGGCAGCTACAGGGAAAAGGAAAAGATCATTTTATCAATGCTCTGAGCATAGCTCTTTTCTGTATTTAGCATTGACATAAGTAATGATGTCCCAGGCCCACCCTTAATTCATCATTTTACAATTCATGCAAACAAGTGCTAGACAGATATCTACAAGCTCAAGATCATCTTCTTGCATACAAGAGCTCCACCATTATCTTTCAGTGGATGGCACATGCAAAAGAGGGATGCATGGTATAGTAGAAATGTACATGCATGCATACCTGAAAGATTCATGTTGTACACTTATATATCTGCCTTCCACAAAAAGGAAGAGACACAAAAGAGCAGATCCACATCCCAGAGGTAGCTCCACATGTACAAGTGCTAGCTGTAATGCAATTACTGTCTGGATTAAAGGATTGCACCACCGCACTACTCATCACCATGCAGATGTTCCAAATGCAATGATAAATAACCCAGCCATCTTGGATCAGCTGCAGTGCCTCTGCCAACCTCCGAGCTTCCATGCAGGGCACTTGTATGTATGTACCACTTGCACAGTGAAATGCATGGTTCATCGAGTTCAAGTGTATATAGGTGAAGCGCCCATGTTGTTACACACAGTTGAAGCCAGCAGAACTTAAGCTGGCATCTCAACGGACCACGACATTGCTGAAGGACGTATAATGGTCCACTGCATAAAAGCTGAAGATTATACCACACACATGAGTACAGCACTTCACCAACAAAGGGTGAGGGGGTAAGGTGAAGATGGTATCTCTAGTATTGTGTAGGTTGGCTGCCACCAGTCCTGAAAAGGTATTACAATATATCTATGGAGGAACAGTTACGTATAATACATCTCCAGAAATGAGCGGTCAAAGGGAAAAGGTAAATAATTCGCGGTTTGCGAATATTCCCGTACTTTCCCATAGACATGTATGGGGTACTTCAATACCAAGCACACCAGATTTTTCTCAGCTTTTGTCACGAGGGATTGTTAGTACACTACATTTGGCATGATTTTTAGTAAGGTAGCCGTATTTCTCCTATTTAAGGTTACGCTTCCCTAGGATTGTCATAACATTTTCCTCAATGTTCAGGTCTCTCAACCATTGGTACACATCAACTGCAGTAGAGGAAGCCACCTGGGCACGCTCAGTGGTGTTAATGACAGGGTTTTGCCTTGCCCAAAGTTGGATTAACATCACCCATTTTGCTGTGACTAGGTGTGCTCCATCAGGCTCATCAATGACGGAACTACAGTCTTTGGTGGCCCTGGGGTAGGGGTGCAAAATGACGAGTCACTATTCAAACATAAGCCAGAGGTACCAATTACACGGTTTGTGCTACGTTGACATGTAATTCAATTTTTTTTGAATTTTCTTTTTAGTATCACAGGGGAAGACGAGCTGATTATGAGCAGTGGGTGTAGACATCTCTAAAACACCAGCTTTGGGTGAAGAAAAGATTCAAGACCATGAAGGGGTGCACAGCCATCAGTTGCCTAGTTATCTAGATGAATTAATGTGGGGAGAGAGATACGGGGCTACCAGCGAGGGTGTGCAATATATATATGGATTGATTTTGACGTGTGACAATTTACAGTAATTTCTTCACTTTTTTCGTTACTTATTTAATCCACTTAACTCAGGTTTTGAGAGAGCAGCATGTTCAGTATCTATCCCGCGAAGTGATGCTTAATTGGTTGTTGATTTTCTAATGATATTCAACTAATTATAAATTCATTGGGGCCGTCATTGATCCTACTCAGAGTACAACCACGACTACCAACACATCGCAAAGTACACTCAGCATAAACCATGCATGCTGCACACCCAGATATGCACGGCATGAAATATTTTAATTCCGCGCATAATCGGTTATGCCATAAATAGAACAAAAGTCCTTCTTCATTGTATGGCTTGTAAAATGGCGACTGAAGTTGTTTTGTTGTGGTGGGTGTCAAGGCCCGTTGTTAGGGCGTACGTTATCATTTCCCTACTGTCCACAATTTCAATGGACCTTTGCCTTCTGACGTCACAAATTGATTGATTGTGTTTGACACAACATAAGTCCTTATAGGAACTTCACGAAGAAACACAGCAAGTACTAAATTAATGCTAAATGAATGCCTGACTGTATTCCAAAATGAAGTACCTTCGCCAGTTACGGTGCAAATGTCACAGCGCTCACAAGTTACCGGAAGTTGCCCCCACAAAAATCGAAAAGCGCGACTTCGCGTGTCTCATTAGCAACTTCCGCAATGTTTCGTTGCATACAAATCCCTTACAGAGCTTCATCGTGAAATACAACAAAAATGAAACGTGTGGTAATTTACTTCTCAATAAAAATTTAGAAGGAAAAGCATGTAGGAGCTATGATGGTGAAGTTATACCATTTTTAAAGTTGCCCCCCCAAAATTCATGCGTGACGTCAAAGGCAAAAGGTCCATTGCCGCAAACGGCCGTGAGAGGGAGGGACTACTATGTAATCTATGCTATGACCACTTACCGCAAATGTGCTACATCACCCGACACAGCCACTAATTAAAATCTACATGGAAGACTCGCATGGTATTGGAGGGTACGATTACGATTTCGTAGATCCCGTACCGGAGGACCTGGAGTGCGCCATTTGCCTCCTCGCCGTTCGGGATCCACAACAGACGAAATGTTCGTGCGCAAAGCTCTACTGCAACTCCTGTATCTCCAGGCAGAAGGTGATGACCGGAAAGTGCCCTACGTGCCGCGAGTCATTGGACTCGTTTCCTGACGGGGCGAGCGCGCGTCGGGTGAAGAGACTGTTGGTGAGGTGCGTTAATAAGAATTGCTCGTGGAAGAACGAGCTGGGGAGTCTTGGAGAACATCTCGGCAGGTGCGAGTACACGGTCGTTCCTTGCAGTATGGGTTGCGGAGAGCAAGTGGTCCGGGGTGAGTTTAGTGCTCATCTTGACGGCAGTTGCGTCCTACGCCAATACCAGTGTCCCCATTGCAACGCGACCGGGACTTATCAGGCGATGACCGGACCCCATATCGACGAGTGCCCGCGCTTGAAAATAGCGTGCTCAAAACCGGGCTGTGGATTGATGGTTGAGAGGAGGGACATGGAGACTCACCTGTACGAGTGTGGCAAGCCGAAATTGCAGTGCGGGTACGCCATTGTTGGGTGTGGCTACATCGGTATTGAAGAGCGCCTCAAGGATCATTATCAGGAGGCTATTCAAAGCCACCTGTTTCTTGCAGTAGAGGCCTTCAGACCTCGCCACGTCGCTCCAGTTGTCCTCAAGATGGAAATGTTTGACATTCAGGGTCCAAGTAAGTTTTGGACTAGTCCACCATTCTATTCTCATGTGTCAGGGTACAAGCTGTGTCTTAGGATCAGCGCTAGTGGTTATGGTGAGGGCAAGGGCACACATGTATCTGTGTACGTAGGCATCATGAAGGGAGAGAATGATGACAAACTGGCTTGGCCACTCAGGGCTAAATTCAGAGTTGCTTTGCTAAACCAGTTGGACGATAGTCGTCATTTTGAAAGACATTTTGTGATGGACTCAAATGAATCTAAAAAGTACAACAGCAGAGTGAGGGATGCGGAGAGAAGTCCCTACCCCTGGGGCGAACCTACATTCATCTCACACAAAGAGTTGCTGGAAAGAGAGAATGGAGCAATCTACTATGTGGATAATGCTGCATTTTTTAAAGTGGAAGTAGAGGTACTAGCAGCTTGTAAACCATGGCTCATGGCTATCAACTAGTGAGGGGTAATTTGGGTGTACGCCTGTATATATGTAGAAGTTATGACAATGTACATGTTGGATACCTTATGCTGTGTGTAATGCATGAGATTGCTTTGGAGCTAGTGCGCGGCATGTCCATATAGTTACAGGGTACCTTCATCGTATAATGTGGCTAAATGTACTCAAAAATCTTATCCTTGTTTTGTGTTGTGTACTGTGGGCCATTTTAAGCCTCAACTTTCCTAAATCTATACATATGGTTTTTGATGATGCATGCAGCCTCATGGGCTGGACTGCCAGCATTTCTTGCAGTCACCTATAGTCTGGTAGCGATACACAGTGGGGTTGTTTAAAACCCCTCTTGGCAAACTTCATTTCAATCTGTCTTGTGGTGGCCAACCGTTCTTGCTTCTAAATGTGGGATTTCTTTTCAATGAAGCAGAAATTTTGCATCAATTAAATATACGCAACATTAGGAGTAATTAAAGCCCACCTCTACTTTTCTTGTGTACACGTATGCTAGTTCATATTGTTACACATCCTAAAGTAATCCAAATATATATGGGTTACCAAAAACAACTATTTGTGCCTGTTAAATATTGAACATCAAATACATTTTAATTTTGTATTGAAAACCCCTTTACATTATGAAGAGTCATACGCTATGCAAAATGTGCAACATTAACATGGACATAATTACTATGGTGCCTATGCTCATATTTAACTCTTTCACAGGCAACAGAGCAATATTGCGCCGCATTTGCTATACTAAAGCCACTCTGTTTATCTAAACAGTTAACACTTTGTAGTCAACAACATATTGACCAGTTGTTTCCTGGTGATATAGTATAAGTTGTTTGCAAACTGTGTTTTCCTGCAACGCTGAAATGCTTAATTTGCATTACATGTGTACCATGCACAAGAATTGGGTTTGCCCTCGAAGGAGTTAATTAGTAGCAAATAATATCATGTACATCCTAATATGATGCCTCCAAGACGATATATGAAGTTGTTGTAGCACAACAGCACAGCATTATTTGTTTACTTATTGACTATCAATGCAATAGCTATTGTAATAATATTAGTAACAATAATGAGAGAAATGCTATGTTTTGTGGCAATGTCGAAATCCACGCGGGTACGGTTAACTCTTTGGACGCCATGCTAGTTCATATATGCATGCATGCATATACAGACAACCGTTATGAATTCTTAAAATCAAATTGTGAAAGATGACTTCACTAATGCTATTTATTCCCCAGAACAGGAGAATGTGTATCCCACATTACTGTAGTACAACATGTTTAAAATGCCAGTTCATTCCATCTCCGTCTGCCTTTTAATAAGTATGGTTTGTTACAACTGTATGTGCGAGGTAATGATGGACACGTACACCCCAGTGCCCCACCTGGGTTTGACTTCAGCTTCTACATGGCTGGTTTACACGCATGTCACTGAATTGTATGTTTGTCAATGTACATCACGGTATTCAAACTGAATCTTTGTAATAAACACAACACTGACATGCTTCATACAGATGATTTGATGGTTGTGTGAGAATGCATGTATATATGCACTTGGCGTTCAAGATACGTTTTGATGTTCTGTTCACAAAATCTTTCAATATTGACACACTTTTAATCATAAGTGTGTTGAAGTTGTTGCTGCAACTTATTTCTACGTCAAATATCTATACATGTAATTATAACTTATCACTCCAGACCATGACCACAGTAGACCCGCAGATGTCCTCGTCCAAAATTGGTCACTGGGCAAGCCTGCAGCCTTTGACTTCTGTGTGACCTCTCCGCTAAATTCACTTATCCTTTCGGAAGCGGGAGTGTCTTCAGGAGTGGCGGCTCAGGCCTCAGAGATAAGAAAACACAACAGTAATGACGCTAAATGTGTGGCATCCCTTTGGTTGTCGAGACGTACGGAGCATGGGGTCAAGAGGCAGTTAAAACTTTTGCGCAGTTGGCATCCAGGCTGGCAATTGCATGCTCCAAGCCTAAATCAGTCGTCATAAATGAGATTTACGGAAGGCTTAACACCTGCCTCATGAGATCCATTTCTTCGGCTATCCTCACCAGGATTGTGCCCTCATGAATTGTTATGTGTATGTAATTGTGCGTCAGTGTATTTTATATTGCATATCTTTATTGTAACAATAACATTTAGATTATTAAAAAGCAATGATTATTTTCAAAAAATAAAATAAAATAAAAATCACTTCTTGTGAGTCCTTTACACCACCTTTTTAAATGAACCATTCAGCGATTCCGGCCAAGTTCTTAGAACACCAAGGTGCCCAGAGAGGTAAGTTCTCAATGACAGGGCCTGGTTATGCTTAGCTGCTAATCTCGAGCAGTAATGCAGCGAATTTTAACCACTAACTGTGAAAAAGGTGATGCCGACGACTTTTGATCGACGAGATACATATTTAGCTCACGTCTATACTGTATGTAGTGGCTGCGAAGCGTCTACCATACTGAATTAGCATATTGGTAGTTTTTACAAAACGTATTACATTTATTACATGTGGGTCAGTTTCCACGAAAATGGCCCTTCGCTATATATATATAATTATATAGCGAAGGGCCATTTTCGCGGAAACTGACCCATGTATTTATAGTCAAACTAATTACCGGTACATGTATAAAATTGGTCCGCGTGCCCTACTTTTTTGGCAAATTCGGTAAAGTGAGCTAATAGTAATACCAGAATCGACGAAGGTAAGTTTGGAAATCATTGTTTGTTGCTACAAATATCTTTGGTTACAACGTCACTAACAATGCCAGCATAATTAATATCCGTTTCGTTGCTGCTGTGTACAAACGCGTTTTGCATTTCTGTTAGCTTTCGGCGTTTTCCAGTTAGTTTGGGTTCATGTACTCAAATCGCCGTCACGATTGTCTACTTGGATTACAAAACGAAATGCTATTCGCGTGGTTTACAAGGCCCCAACAATCGAAATGATCATGCAAACGACTCTATTCACAGCGCGCAGTGTATATCAATCGGCGCTTTAACGTGTCTAATAGTTGGCGCTTAAGCGCTTTCGTTTCGGGTCCAACGCGTTGGCAAACGATTCCGTTATATAAGCGTTGTGTTTGCGTTAGTGCATTATGGGATAATGTTTTAGTTGTCCTCTACCTCGCGTGCCATGGAGTATTTGCGTCGTCAAGGTACGCAAGACTAAGTACATCCATATATGTAAAAGACTATAGGAACGGATCACGTGAGCATTCAGCTCGAGGAGCCGTTAATTGGGCTTTGCCCTCAAAGTTGCAGGTTGTTCGATCACGTTCATTTCCACACCCGGTTTCCGAAATGCATTTGTTTAGTGACTATTTGTCTAGCATTACACATGTACATATACTTGTAAATGTTTTATTATTATTACTATTATTATTATTATTATTATTTTTTGGCAATATACATATTCTGAAACATTTCGTGGCTCATTCTGAAGCAAAAGGAATGAATAGAACACTTATGTAACTACCCGTATTGACAAAAACACTGGTTCTAAGCCACATTCGAATTGTCGCAGCGGTTTGAAAAATGACTACTTGTCTTGCACTACAATATTTTATTTCCCTTTTTTTGTGTGTGTGTTGTAATATACAACATTTCGCGCGATGGCTCTTCTGAAGCAATAAAGAAGGAATTGAAAAAACAAAAACAAAAAAAACAACAACTTACTAACAAAAGTAATTATGCAGTAAGGTATTACCATTACTGTTCAAACCTGTCTAATGTATAAGCTTCTTGAAGGCTTGGAAAGTAATATTAAGACCCCTATGCTGCATCATCATAGCTAGTCCAGCTTATCTCATTGCACACAAATTAACTTTTGAATGCCAAGTGCGTACATGCATGCATGCCACACAACCTTTACACCATTCATGCATGAGTTAGATACTGGGTGCAAAAATGTGTTGATCAGTCACAGCTCAATGATGCTTGCTGCATTTGGAACCTTATAAGTCCATGCACAAAGTAATTATGTTTCCTCTCACACTGGCTAAAGAACCCCATTATTCAGATGATTTCACAAATGCATCACTTCAATAGTCCATGCAAGAACAAGAATGCGTAGCTGTCACGTGCCCGGGAAAAAATTGGTCCGGGCGGACCACTTGTCGCTGCCAAAATTGGTCCAACCCCGGACCACTTTTGGTTACCAAAAGTGGTCCGGGTTGCCAAAGTGGTCCGGGTTGCCAAAGTGGTCCGGGTGGATTAACTTGTAGGAAACAGTTCCTTGCATTTTAATTGTTCTATGTAACTGTGTTTTTTTTTTTTTTTTTGCATTGTGGCAAGAAAGTCGATCAACAGTATCTACATGAATATGTGCATGATGCAATACTGCAGTCTTAATGGCTAATGAATTGTCTTGCGTAATATAGTATTGTAGTTTATTTCCAGCCTTTCCTAGTGCTCTAGGATGAATATGAACATTTATACATACGATAACGAATGGGTTAATATGTGATAAATATGTAAGCATGTTGTACATTTTCTTAACAGTTTCAAAATGATAGATGCATTCGTCTTGATGAGGGTCATCTCTCACTTGGTCTGGTAAATGTTTTTGCCATTTGCCACATTGTCCGTACACATATATTATATAGACATTTGGAGCAAACAGGCTGTTGCTATCTGTCGCCCAGGTTCCTAACACTTGCATTCCCGAACGTTGTACATAGCACTCCATAGGCTCATTAGGAGGTAGAAGGCAGGAAAGTTTAGGGTGTGAGAAATTCTGAATCATATATGTAGTGATGAGTAAACGGATTTTGTTATGGTATTCTTGGGATCCAGTCACAGCAAGAGCGATTGACCGAAAAAAGCAATTACCATTAGGTTTAATCTTTGCCATTGCTGAAGGGCACTTTGATACAGGAACCACCAGTGGCTGGAATAAATGAGTGGAGTGGTTTCCAGTAATGTACTCCAATCTCAATCATTTGCATTGTTCCTGTTGCAAACAGGTTTGTAGTTTATCACATCTCTTTCTTCTTCATAGACTACTTCAACAGCTTGTTTTATACACTGTTCATTGCACCACAGTAAAATATTCACAGTAACATCCATATCATTGCATACATCCATATCATTGCATACATCCATATCATTGCATACATCCATATCATTGCAAACATCCATATCATTGCATACATCCATATCATTGCATACATCCATATCATTGCATACATCCATATCATTGCATACATCCATATCATTGCATACATCCATATCATTGCATACATCCATATCATTGCATACACTTCTCTTGGCATAGACACATTCTAAACTGTCAAGATCAAATGCAGACATTAGGTAATATTTTGTGCCAAGCACATGCACAGTTTGATATGAACTATTTGATGATCTGCACCGCAATTGAAGCAGTTGAACAGCTTTAACCAGTCTATGTGCACTGTTAATGTAGGTGTAAACTTTCTTTATGAATTTGTCAAATTTTTCCTGTAGATCCTCATTCACAATGACAATGTTTCCTCCAAAAGCTTCTTTGAGTGGTGCTTTACCACAAAATGCTCTGTATTCAATCCAAAGAGACACATCGAGATTCTTACTCAGTGCATCTTCACCTCTGCAAGTCAATTCTTTTGTCCTACACGTATGTATTCATAATAAAAGAGAATACATAGCACACAAAGTATCATAAATTAGAACTTACCTCAAATTCATTATCACCTCCTTGGGGGCAAACTGCAATGACCATGCACCAGTCCCCCCATAGGCGGAGAAGGCTGGATGGGTAAAGCTGTTCCTGATTCATATCTGCTTGTACCCTGGCACTGTTGTGGATCTTCTTGTTTTAAAATCTTTGCTGCTGTAATGGAACTACTATTTCTGTACTGCAAGTCTCTGTAGGAACAATATTGCTTACATGTATGCCTGGCACTTGTTTCAAGACCACCATGCTTTACTTTATATGGCTTGAGGTAAGCACTGCTAATTCTTTCAATGGTGCTGGACTTATCACCTACAAGTTGAAGTCTATACATTCCCTTGCATGCTATGACATTTGGTTATAAGATAAGGTCTGATACATATGAGTGCTCTTATCTGGTAGTGGAATAGCATCAACAATAATCACTTATTGTAAGGGTATACTTGTTTCCTTCGGTAGACACAGGATTCTGTGGTCCTACAAAGTCAATACCCACATGAAACCACGGAGATTTTACTGTTATTGGATTTAGCTGGGGGGTTTGTGTCATTGGTCTTCGGTTTGCTCTTTGACAGGTATCACAGGAGCGTATCTATTGGAATAATAATAAAACTGATGTACCTATAAGGTGGAATTTTAACGATTAACTTGCCATTTCTTTCACATCGTTGACAACCCCACTCCATATGAAACGTTCTGTGATCCTAGCAATTGTTTTCTTCTCTCCCATGTGGCCGGCTGTTGGGTCAAAGTGACAGGCTTCTAAAATCTTCAGCTGTTCCCGGCGGTTCTCACTAACTGAACTCCCACAACCTGCAAGTTTAATTTACACACAATACAAATAGTGAATTGTTTTGCGATAGTGTCCATGCGGCGTACGTACTTTGCCCTTCTTTTTTTTCTTGAAATACATCACACCTTCTCGAATAACGTACATGGCGGCTATTCTTTGTATTGAATATGTGTTGTTACAGTAATAAAACAGGAATAATAATCATATATGTAATTAACATTCATGAAGGGGAATATGGAAGCATCTCAGCAGGATGGCTCTAGCATTCTGCCGCATTAACGTGATTGAACGTATCATTAGACCCCGATGGGTCTTTTCTGACAGATATTGAAACACCGCTTGTACCAGATTCCGATTGTTAGTACCTGAAGAGGTTGCATCATCTCCGAACTGCTCTAAACTGTCGTTCATATTTTGAAAATGCCACGTGAGGTGTTTATAAATATATTGGTGATGTATTATAATGAACCGTTAGTTAGCAAAGAGTGATTTCATACAACAATTAAAATGCTAGGAACCGTTTCCTACACCTGGATCACGTTTGGCAACCCGGACCACTTTTGGTAACCAAAGGCTTGGAGTTAACCACAATACCATATATGTCTCTTTGCAATTGCGGAAGACAATGTATTAGCCATTATTGTTGACTTTCTTGCCACAATGCATAAAACACAGTTACATAGAACAATTAAAATGCAAAGAACTGTTTCCTACAAGTTAAAACACCCGGACCACTTTTGGCAACCCGGACCACTTTTGATAACCAAGCCGTCCGAGGTCGGACCAATTTTGGCAGTGAATAGTAGTCCGCCGGGACCAATTTTTGCCAGGACCAATTTTCGCGTGACATAGGCCAGATCAGTGCAGTATATGATTGCCTGTTCACTCCCCCCCTTTTTGCAAGTTCGCATTATGGGTTGTTGCAACAAAAGGCCAGCTGGTTATAATGGACACACAAAATGAGCTTACAAACCGGGACCACTTATGTTCAAACATTTGTATGACTATGTGGTTACATGCATGTCAGTATTGCACTTGCATGCATATTCAAAGTGATTCTGATCAACACAATATAGCACACAGCACTGCATGAATGGTGAGGCAGATAATTCTCGTTTTGTGAGCATGCATGTATATATGCACTTGGCGTTCAAAGGGTTAAACAAAGAAATGCTACCAACAGGCACAATGAGCCCATTGTGTGGATTATGACAAAGGTCACGGACTTCCCCTATTAATAAAAATGTTCTGTTCTGCCTGTAGCCAACTAGGATCGATCTCCATTCAGTAAACATTAAATGCAGCATGTTTCTTCCAAGTGGTTATTTCCCATGGCTAGTGGCTCGTAAGTAAACATCCTTGGATACGACTTGAAGCAACATGATCAGTTATGCGACCATTTCATTAGCATATGGATCATACAACTGCTAAGTAAATAATAGTACACCTGCATGTGTACATGTTTCACGCACACCTTGTTATTAAAACAACCAATACGCCGGCGAATTAAGCATGGTTGGACGCTTTGTAGCCGCTATAGTATAGAAGTGAAGACCAGATTTGGCGAAAGGTAAATGTATGAATACTTAATAGCGTTCTAATAATGCATTTAGCTAATAGTACATGCATTCAACTAGCTTGGATCAGCTGAGATCTGTTTTCATGCGATAGGTTAGCAGTAACTATCTCATTCCAAGTTCCAGCCTAGACATATACGTCTTTTCTAAAACTCTGCTTATGTTTTCTCTCTTATTATTTTGTTTCAAAACGTTGCAGAGTCCGTATCATCCGAGGGCGTGGTCCTGCTTTTGTTTATTTTATATTAATCCCCTAAGTGTATACGCCGATGTATACAACACATGCGCTACGTGATGGGACAATGCAGTTCATGATACTTTAACGTAATACGCCACATTCCAACACTATGCTCACTAAGAAATAATTTTAAACAGTGAAGTTTCGAATGTCATTACACAATCATCTCAGAGACGTCACTAGCATATACAGAAGGTGGTGGTGGTGGTGGTGGTGGTGGTGGTGGGGTGTGTGGTGGTGGTGGTGGTGGTGGTGGTGGTGGTGGGGTGTATGGTGGTGGTGGTGGTGGGTGGTGGAAATTATGCTGGTAAATTGAGTTAACTTGGATACTGCCGTAACGTGTTTCTGCAATTAAGAGCGTTCAAATGGACTAAACACTTGCAGAAATAGCTTTTGTACAGCTAAATGTAACTTCGTTATTGCAGCAGTAGAAATTTTTATGTACTTCTGTACGTTTTTCATACTACTGACCCGGGTTTATCTTCGAAGTACGAGAGAAAGGCCGATATGTAATTGAATATCATATGTTTTTCAATTTTATTTTGCATGTACAGCCATCTTAAGTGTTGAATGCCTGCCTCTTGTATGCACTTTTCAGGGCGTCTACTCGCTTTTTTTTTAATATTCTTTCCTTTCTTCCCGTATGGCTGGTTTTGTTGCAAGCACCTGCTACCCATTTACATCGACCCCACCACCCCTATTTATTAGCTTCTAGTAGTATCACAGCACTGCTAAACCCCAATTTCGAGCACCTCTACACGTATGTGCTTTAAATGTCCTTTAGAGTGAAAAAGGTATACACTGTAGACGTGTTGTGTTTTACATGGATTGGTGGTTAAATGGTTAATGGTCTGCTCCTCCCACTTCCCCCCCCCCCCCCCCCCCCCCTACATGTGCATCTATCGCGTACAACTATTAACGGCTCGCTTGTATTTGTATCTCACACATGACATACGAATACTTACAGTAGTCGTATATCATTTTATGTCTCTTTTCACCAACAGCCAATGGTTGTATCTCTGGTGTCTATCTTAATAATTCTTCGCCTGTTCGGATTGGGAAGAAGCGACAATTGTGTTGACTGTCCAAACTATGGAACAATCTTGACGTGTGATCCACAGACGTGCGATAGGCAACTGCTGAATGGCTTCTGGGCGGGCAATGTCACTGATGGAGGCGAAATATTGGTCGGTTATTGTCCTCTCGGATATTGCCTGCATAACGAGTCAGGTCAATTCATTCAGATTCCGTATGGCGCGACCCAGACGATGGGCGACTTCTTATGCAACGACACTCGAAGGATGGGAATCATCTGCGGCCAATGTCAGCCGGGAAACGCACCCGCCATAAATTCCGGTACAGCTGGATATGCAACTGACTGTGTCCCTTGCGACGGGCAAAGTTCAAAGATCAACTGGGTCTACTACCTTCTGGCAATTTACGTTCCACTCCTCGTGGTCTTCCTCGTTATCATTGTCTTCCACATCCGTCTCACCACCGGTCCAATGAATTCATTCATACTCTTTGCCCAAGTTATTTCATCCACTCTCGATATCAATCAACAAGGTGCGGCTCCACTTAACGTAGTGTACGGCAAAGGCACAACGGCCTTCGAGAAATCGTACCAAATCCCGTATAACCTATTCAATTTGAACTTGTTTGGAAACCTTTTCCCGCCATTTTGTTTGCATGAAAATATGAGTTCGTCCGATGTACTAGTGTTACGATACGCCGAAGGTTTCTTTCCCGTGTTGATCATCGTAGCGATTCTCCTCCTGTTGCGCTGTCAGAGATGTTTGAAGGTGAGTGCCAGATTTCCTTCTTTCTGCGGACCACACCATTGGCAGTATCGCATTGGTACCTCATTGGTGCACGCGTTTGCTGCATTCGTTCTCTTATCTTATAACCGGCTGTGCCAAACGACTTCTTTCCTACTTTCACCCGTAGCTTTGTTCAATCGCTTCCTTAAATCAGAAGAAGAGAGAATATTCCTTCAAGGTGATTATCGAGTATGGGATTCTTATTACGTCATTCATTACAAATTTCCTGCGTACTTGGTGACTGTTCTTCTCGTTGCTACGCCCATTGCACTTTTTCACTATCCGGTGCAATGGATGGAGAGACTTGTATCGAAAGTGGGCTGTTTGAGGAACGTGTACCCGTCAGCAAGCATCGCTATACTGCTGGATACGTTTCAGGGTTGTTTCAAAGACAATCGACGCTATTTTGCGGGTCTGTACTTAGCATTGAGATTATTGCTGTTCTACGCATATCTGCTCCCATATTTTGTGTCGACTCTACTTGTGCAGCAAGTGATTATCATAGTGTACATCTTTCTACTCTCCGTCTTAAAACCGTACAAGGATAATCGCCTCAACATTCTCGATGTTGCCATTTTTACCAATATGGCCCTCATTAATATCCTTTCCTGGGATAGTATTGACATTGCGTTTCAAACCGACCTCGCATCATTGTCGGCGTGCATTATTATAGAATCTATCTTGGTATTTTTACCAATGGTCTACTTCGTTGTCTTTCTGTTGTGGTACTGCACCAGACGCTATCACGAAGGAGTAATCGCAAAGATTAAGAAATGGAGTGACAAAGTGAGAAAGCGTCTACATAGCAGGGCTGGGGAAGAAAGTGACAAAGTGAGAAAGCGTCTACATAGCAGGGCTGGGGAAGAAGAAGGGTTTACGATGCGGCCCCCGTTATCTTCTTTCTCAGAGCGGTCGGACTTCTACACTGTGTTTGAATTATAATACTCAGTGCCGCTGGAGAGAGAAACGTCATATTAGTGAACGTATGCACATCACATTGTACATTTTACTGTTACAGTATACTATAACATAGTGATTATAGCACAAAATAGCATGCAGAGTTGTGTACTGCCATGTAATATAAATTTACATACCATGCAGGTTCTTTATACGATACATTCAGAAACAACTGCACGGTCTCTAATATCGTGACCTTAACTTTATGCGTTATACATCGCTCTGCTTGCGTGGACTGTTTCACCTATATCACGTGCTTTTTGTGTTGTGGTGTTGGGCTGATGCTACAAATTTCGTGCATGAAATATCCTATCCAGGGCGGTACATAACGTATTAGGATCTGGGGGGAGGGGGGGGGGGGGGGTGTCAGATATAGAAAAATAAATATATCCTATTGTGAAGCGTGACTGGGAGGTCATGGTTTCCTCTTTCGCACAGCTAGGATTATGGAGAAGCGATGTCAGCTCCTTTATCGATGTTAGGGCAGAACCCCAGATGGTTTGTAGTGTTCAGTTGTTTCCAATGTAAAATACATAATGAAATAAACTACAGTATTGATAGATATAGCAAAATGAAAATTATTCTGACAACAAGTTGAACAGTAAAACCTTTAATTGTATGGTTTGGTTCCAAGATGCATGTGAACTGATGAAGCGATTTGCTATGCACCAGAACATATTTGTACCAACAAAAAACAAACAAACGAATAAATACAGATATTCCGAAACTTATTTTGTGCTGGCATATTCTGATGCAAAATGAAGGAAATCAACCAATTATGTACTTGGACGAGAAAAGCGGATGGCAGATGACCTACCTAGTGAGGTAAAGTTAAAATTAGTCCCATCATCAGAGAACACTGGCGTGGGCAGCAGCAGTATAATGATTCATCAACTGTCACTACTGACTCCAGTCAAGATTATTTTTGAGTGGCAGGTTCCAGAATGAAGGAAGACCTTGAGTCAACTTGGGCTATACTCAATCCCCCTATCACAGCAACATTATCTTGTCCACTTGATCTCTTCCATCATCCACAATGTAGAGCAGAGAATGCTCCAAAGAAACATCCCTACCAACAACACAGTGAGACAATTGTGAGGATTTTGTGGACTATGGGAAAGGTTATGGACTGCACCTACTAAATGCTGGCACAAATAGGGCAGCTAAATTAGCATCGAATCTCCATTACTTAAATGCTGCAGTGGTGTTTTCCACATAGCTAGCTGGATCATAAGCATTAGCTGTTTTGTTCAGATCTCAGAGCCCCACTTGCTTCGTTAGAAGAATCAACATTGTTATTATGAAAAGAAGACTCAACATGACATAAACTGACACACTGAAGCTCACAGCATTTTTCAGGATTAAATGTGTTTCCCGTCACATTCAAAGGTTTATTTGCCTTTACATCATGCTCATTATTGAAGTCTAGCTAGCTACAAAGCTAAACTTATAATTATCCATACACATGCACCCACTTTTCTCCTTTTTCTGAAAGCAATCGGTGAACTGGTGCTGCTCTTTGGGATTCAGATTAATTCATCATTGCAGATAATGCACTTGACGTTGTGCTCCATGTACACTCAACATTCAACTGTACATTCAACAGTCTGACAGCAGTCTCTCACTTCTGGGATGACAAGCTCCATGAAAGGAACTAATAAGGGTTACCTGGTCCGCTTGCACTTTAATCTAACCATGACTCCAATAAAGATGAACATCAGAGTGCATACAGTGGTGCAGTGCACATTGAAAATAAAAAGATATGCAAATACAGAGTGGTGTGGATCAACTCACACCACAACCTCACAATCAATGATGAGATAAATCTGCTCAGGATTGTTAATGTCTCCACAACAAAGAAGGTAGGGCTCATTGTGCTTGTTTTGTTGTTTCTCCTTTTTAACATCACTTGATGCCAGCAGGGGGAATAAATCAGAACATCATTTGATGAATTGTGAAAAAAAAGAAACAACAAATTAAGAATCTATTCAAAACATACGTCAAATTGTACACTTCCTGTGATACCTAAATGGTGTATATGACCTCATAATAAGATTTTTATATCACCAGATTCAAGCCAACTGGAGCAGATTTAAGGACCTTTCCATGATATGGAACTCCTCTAGGATTGCGAAGCATATATGGCAGCAGGACAAGAGCAATTACTGGGAGTAGTGCACCTGATTCTGAAATTTCTGAATGACCTGTGTCTGTGCTATGATTTATCATTCTATTATCTTAATTTGCAACAATACCTATAACTGACGTGAATTTATTAATGTATATTTCAGAGATGACCTACAGAGACTGGCAGCTGATGGAGGTGGACCTGCAGAAGATGTTTCCAAATCATATTACACCATAACTGCCACCATGTTTGTTTGATATAATGTTATTCTGCGTTAGTACAAACCTCTTTGGGATGGAGATCACATGCAGAGTATGTGCATGTGTGTGTGTGTGTGTGTGTGTGTGTGTGTGTGTGTGTGTGTGTGTGTGTGTGTGTGTGTGTGTGTGTGTGTGTGTGTGTGTGTTTGGTAGTTGGGTGGGCTGCCCTCGTTGGCGGTAGGGGAAAACATAGATCTAATCCTATGTCCTCCTAATAGGCCACCACAAACCATGCACAATAGGCTGTGTTCCAGTTGTTGCATCGATTATGTAAGCAAGGAGGCTCCTTTTGCTTGTATGACTATCTCCATGGGCATGATGTGGTCATATGACCATCCTCATGGGCACAAGAGTATGATAGGATTATCTAACAAGAATATCTTGGCTGTATGTGTGCATGTGTCTATGTATGTTTGTATCTAATCGGGGGCCAGGAGGTGGAAAGAGGAGATGAGCATAGCCTTAGTGGAGGAGTAGCTCTCAGGGGCAATGTGCATGTGGTAAAGAAGGCTTCACAGGGTAAGGCAACACATACTTTTACACCCACTAAGGGTAATTTTCCATTTAAGAACCGATGTCCTAATAAGAACCGGAAGGGGGGGGTAGGGGGTCTGTGCGTACCGCGTAAGGGTGACGAGTTTTTTCAAAAGCGAAACAAACCAAAACCATGTAGCTTTGTGATTTTCCTTCTTGCTCTTGTTCAGCTTCTAGTACAAGCGGGGGGAGGGGCGGGAAAGTATTTGGACGATAACAACAACCGAAAGCAGCCTTGTTGGCTCGGTTCCTCCGCTCTTGTGTTTATCCTCCACTCGGAGCTAAACACGGCCATGACTTGTTTCTTTTTGACGCTCAGGTGTAATATTAAAATAGACTTTAGCTTTATTGCTATAGTATACTACTCTTACTAGTAATTTGTAAACCCGCAATTATGGCGGCTCTGCGGTACTACTCCAATCTTGAAGATGCTAAAACTGCCTACCCGTTCAGTGAGTTTCAGCGACGCTTGTGTCAGGACAAGGGTGTTAAGGTTGGTGTTAAGAAGGAGCATTATGACACTTTTATCGAGGCCCTTCAGGGTCGTCGCTTTCAACAAGTTATTTCTCGGTCGAAAGTGAAACATCTCTTAGAGTTCCCATCCCTGATCAAAGCTCATGACATCCATGATAAAGCACAGGATATGGCTACGATTGATGATCTTACAGGAGGAAGCAGCAACTAGGGCTATGATTGAGAAAGATCAAGAACAGCCACAGTCGTCCAGGGGTGGGAGACCTCCTAAGAATGCTAAGGGTGGAGGGAGGAAGCCCCTGGCCCAGCTTATTGGCCAAGCCTCTAATACCTTACATGTTCAGCAATCTACTGTCAGATCTACTGGTAAGGAGAACAAGACCAAGAGAGCCATAAAGAAGAAAAAGAAGGGGGTGAAGGTCAGGAGCCAAAAGCTGCAGTGTACTAACTATTCACAAGGTGAAGCCCATGTTCGATTGACCGAAGCTGTCAAATGTGCTGAAGAATTGAAGACACTGAGGGTGAATGGGGAGGAGTATGGCCATCTCAGAAATGCATTGCCATGAAGTATAAGGTGGCTAGGTCTGTGCTTGCCAAGACACTACTGGGGAAGAGGGATCTGGATACTCATCAGGGCCGCCAATGTGTTCTAGGGAAGGATGTTGAGCATAAAATTGTGCAATATGCAACCGACATGGATGACCACGGCTTTGGCCTCAATATGAAGAACATGATGTGGTTAACCCAGCGGGTGGCTGCTGCCTATGGAATGCAGGGCTTCAAGGCCACATACAGATGGCTGGCTGGCCTTTTCCGCCGTTATCCAGAGCTTGCCAAAAGGAGGTCTCAAGCCTTCCAGCGGCTAAGGGCTGGAGGGATGAATGCTACCCAGATCAGTGAGTATTTTACCATACTTCAGAAGGTAATTGATGAATGCTTGACTGCAGATGACCTAATGGAGATGGATCCAAACCTCATTGCCAACCTGGATGAGACCAACATCACACAGGACATTCATGGTGGTTTGATCATATCTAAAAGAGGGAAACGAGATGTCAAAAAAGTGAGGAATAAGGGATCTGGAAAGAGTCGGTGTACATCAGTCAATGTGATCAGTGCTGGTGATTACATCTATGACAGCTTCCAGCATTATTACAAAGAGTATCTTGAGTCAGTTCATTAAAGCCCAAAAGTTAAATAAGCAAGAGTGGAAGTCATATGTCACTAGGAAGCAATTAGACTCAAAGCTCGGGATTAGTTCGAAGGGAGTGACCTCAGTATGCTTGTTACCTTCCTAAAGGATATCCTAGAGGAGCAGCCAGGGCGCCAATGGCTTGCCAAGACTGTTACTACCCCTACCCCTTTGGAGACTGTGGAGGCTCCTATATAGATGTCACTCAAAACATTGTCCCCCTCTCTTACTCACATCACACCAATATTTTGAGCTTGCACCTTTTACAACCTGTGTGCTTGCATGTGTGCATTCACATCCGCATCAGCAGTTACATGTAGGTATTGATCATTGATTGAGCTAGTGGTTGAAGCAAACATTTAATCCAGCTGTAATAAGTCTAACTTTACAGTAAGCTCATCAGTGATGCTATCTAGACCATTGGTTTTTATTAGGTCACACACTCCCAACCCCCCCTATACCATAAGGGGTCCAAAACAGGCCAATGATACCAGATGGAGACAAACAAATAGTTTATCCATGTTCTTTGATGAATTTGGAAATGGGTTTTAAAGAAATAAAAACAAAATTCGGTGTGTAAAGAGAGCCGTGATTTCTGAAAGTAAACGTGGTTCTTAAACGGATTTTTACCCTTACCTTGACAGTCTTGAAATATTCTCGAATTGTGCGTTACTATTTCAAATCGCGCTAGAAAAATATGGTACAATTTCAAGTGCGCTTGGCCTATATCATTTTTTACACAGAGTACGGTCTAGAGAGTCGTAACAATGTTTCCGCAGGTGACCCGGCGGAAGGATCAATACCGTACCATTTTTTTCCCCCACTGGATCCACTGAATCAATCCAAATTGGTTCCTGTTGCCATTGATCTCATTGAATCATACATGTATGCACTGTTGGGTTAATGCAAATCAAACTCAATCCTCAGGATGGAGACATTCAATTGTACATTCTAAATTATTCTTGGAAAGATCTTTTATTTATCATTTCGGGTTGACCTGGACTGCTTAAGACCTACAAGCAAAGAAACTTTTAAAATGCTTACACTACATGCAGGTGGGATTTGCACACTGCTGGCTTTTTGGATGCAGTACGGATCGAGAGCAAATGTCTATGTCGTCAAAATTGTTTTTAATACACTGGACAAGCGAGAACAGAAACAACTGGCTTCACTGACGTCAGCATCTTGCGTAGCTGCATTAGTTGATTTAGCATGTGAGTCAGGGACAGCTAAAACCGAAGCGACACAGACATATGCTTCTGGGTATTTGTGCAAGAAGTGCTTTAACTCCATCGCCAAATATTCTGGCTAGAAGGAAGAGCTGTTGTCCAAGCTTTCCAAGGTTCACTGCAGTAGCAGCACTAGCAGCAGCAGTGGTGCAGGCATGTCTGAAATTAGTCAAGGCACGAAACGTAAAGCTGATGCTGCTCTACAAGGAGTGAATGCAGTTAAGGTATAAATTTTGCTATTGTCAGATGAGTCATTCAGTATATTGATGTGTGTCTGATATCAAATAGGTTGTTGTGACGTATGATGGTTGTGAGAAAAGGTACGTCTTGTCACCGAAAAGGGAGTGGATTGGAAGTCATTAGGTCGCAACTTTAAGCGAGCGTTTGCACAGCATTCGTTAGAATCCGAGGTGATGGGAAAGCATCTGTTGGCTAGAATTCATAAGATGATCCGTGTAGAGATGAAAAACGTTCTCAAAGAGAGTACAGTCACAGTTACAGATTCTGACAGAGATGTCTTTACAACACGTACTTGGGAAAGTCATTAACCTGAGTTACAGCGTATAGTACCAGTTCTGCTAGGCATCTTAGATGCTTGCATCCCAAATACAGTTCAAGGAGACAGTGCACCATAACTGGCGTTATAGCTATTCTTGTCAAATCCCATGGCAGGAGTACTCTTGCTCATTTATTCTCATCGTTGGTACTTTATTAAGGACATGCAGCAAGACAGGTATTTGTATGATTATGCAAAATGATTGTGTATTGCAATTAATATCATATAGGTGTACTCAAGGCTGCAGAAGCTTGGCCTATGCCTATCCATCACTAGTACTCTTAAACTACTTGACGTTCTAGGTACCAACCACGACCATATTGTTATGGATTGGGTTAAAGAACTAAGCAAGCTTACAACAACCAGTCATGTGAGAACAATTTCTTTAAGAAAGGTATTATATATATTTATTTCACAGGGCTTCATAACAGGCTTACTAACAGCTCAGAAGTTAAATGATTCTGTTTCAAGCACATATTCATCTTTTGGTGTAGATTCACTAGCAGAAAATCTTCATGCATCCACTCCTCCATCATCTCCATCATTGAGTTAATACAGCTTTGTGGGAACCATTTCCCCTATCACTCCAGAAGTGTCTTGTGTTTCCAGTGATGAGAGTGATGACATCCCATCTGAACCCAATGAGTGTCCCTCTCGAATTTAGGGTGTGTAACCTCCCCTGCATAATGAAAATCGATTTTTCTGATACTTTTATAACACTAATCGATATTTCTTTTATTTTGATTGGATCTGAAAATCGATTTTTCCAAATAGTTTCAAAGACAAAATCGATTTTTCCGAATAGGTTTTGCCAAATTTAAATTTAAATTCCTGCCGAATACCCAGGTTATTCAGGTTATGGTCCTTGTGGAGTGCACACTGAGAAGATAATTTATGTCTGCACAGAAATCCACCTGGTCTCGCACCCAAACTAGAGCTATGCATGTCAGTTGAAAACACAGAGACACAAAGGTCTACAGTAGCATGCGTTTGCCAAATAGAGTTTAATAAATTGTATTGTCTTTACCATGCACTTGTACATATCAATAGTAATGTAAACCTAACCATCCAACACTAACCCCACTGAGACCAGACATCACCATTAAAAGCTCACTTACAATCACGTACTCCACTTACAATCATCTAACAACACTCCATTCACGTTTTCGATAAATGCATATGAAATTTCCCATTAGTACGATTGCGTAATGCTCTCTAATTCCTACACATACTCAAACAGAGCGCGCATGCTTACTTGAAGTGGGTGAGAAGTCTGTCATTCTATTTCACTCGCTAGCGCAATACTCAGATGTGTTCACTTCGTACCACTGTACAAAACAATGCAATACTAGTACTGGTACATAAATTTATTGCTACTACATATATAAACACAACTCGTGGCATATACTAATGTATATGAGTATTATTATATAATAGAGTTATATATATAAAATACGTCACTGTTATTTTACTATTTATACATACATGCAATGTAGGGAAGCAATTTATAATTTGATGGGTATTGAGTAAATAGATAGTAATATAGTACAAAATATTTAATGTGCATCAATTGGGGATACAGCGTGTACAAGCTCAATGCTTTTATCGTCGTCTTCAAGTAAGTAACTAAGTTCATTAATATATGCCATGAGTTGTGGTTATATGTAGTAGCAATAAATTTATGTACCAGTACTATAGTATTGCATTGTTTTATTGTACAGTGAACATATCTGAGTATTGCGCTAGCGAGTGAAATAGAATGACAGACTTCTCACCCACTTCAAGTAAGTATGCGCGCTTAGTTTGAGTATGTGTAGGAATTAGAGAGCATTACGCGATCGTATTGATGGGAAATTTCATATGCATTTAGCGAGAACGTGCATGAATGGAGTGTTGTTGGATGATTGTAAGTGGAGTACGTGATTGTAGGTGATGTGGGGTGAGCTTTTATTGGTGATGCCTTGTCTCAGTGATTAGTGTTGGATGGTTACATGTAGGTTTACATTACTATTGATATGTACACGTGCATGGTAAAGACATACAATTTATTAAACTCTATTTGACAAACACATGCTACTGTAGATCTTTGTGTCTCTGTTTTTTCAACTGACATGCATAGCTCTAGTTTGGGTGCGAGACCAGGTGGATTTCTGTGCAGACATAAATTATCTTCTCAGTGTGCACTCCACAAGCACCATAACCTAAATAACCTAGGAAATTTGGCAAAACCTATTCGGAAAAATCGATTTTGTTTTTTAAACTATTTGGAAAAATCGATTTTCAGATCCAAAAAAAACCTGAATCAATTAGTGTTATAAAAGTATTCGAAAAAATCGATTTTCATTATGCAGGGGAGGTTACATACCCTAAGCAGGAGTCACAAACATGCACAGGTTGGATAAAGGAGCAGTTAAAGGAGCAAAGGGCCTTTATTGTATAAATAAATATTGTGTGTAAAGGAGCAAAGGACCTTTGTGTGGTATAAGTAGAAATTGTGCGTAAAGGAGCAAAGGACCTTTGTGGTATAAGTAGAAATTGTGCGTAAAGGAGCAAAGGACCTTTGTGTTATAAGTAGAAATTGTGTATAAAGGAGCAAAGGACCTTTGTGGTATAGATGGGAGACCATTTCTACCAGCATGACCACACTCCTGAACGTATGATTCGATGTCCAATGAAGGTCCCCAATGGATGACCTGGAGTACAGGGGCATGGCTTGAACCAAAAGAGGCTACAATAGAATCTCGTATGGATTTTCGTGTTACACCTGTATACACGTCCACAAGGCGAAAAATTGCTAAATTTGGTGCCGCAACTGGTTCAGTGAACTCTTGTTTTAGTGAAGAATGAAAGAAGTGGTACAGTTCTGCGCACTCTTCACACCTTCTACAGTAAATTATTACCCTTGGCAGTCGACATCTAACAGCACTAAGCTTAATAACCAATGGTGTAAAGACATCTTCTATGCTCGCTTTCACACGTACTGAATAAATAATATTAGGCTTATCTGGTGATGAAGACACAATGACTGTGCCAATAAGACCCAAATTAGAAAGCCACCAAATTAATTTTATACACAGGAGTCCTGAGCATTTCTCTCCATTTCGTCTTTTGCAACAAACGTTGCTGAAACACCTTTAGAGTTGAATGCTGTTACTTGTAGTCATAAAAAACTGTTAGTGCAGCCTAATTTTATAATGAGTTGCAACATACTTGGTCCTTCATCAAGGCAATTAGCGGCGACACGACGATCACAATGCTTCCAACGCGCCTATAGAGGTAGTCAAAGGCGAACGGTAGCACGGAGAAGCACAACGATTTACCGCTCCCAGTGGGGAGAATGATGAATACATCATTTCCTTGCATATAAAGTTCTTCACGGCTTTATCCTAATATAATGGAGGGATATCCCAGCTTTACACAAGCTTTTACGATGATGGCGTCGAGATATGCACGTTTCGGTCGTTTGTACGGAGTTAAATTAGACAGAAACTACGCTCCCTTCCAAGACGATTGGTCGGACAGCACGTGGTGGCCACGTGGGTGGGGTATTAATAGAGTTGAAGGGTCGTAACAGTCAGTCTAAGCGTGAGTGCACGACTGGTAACTTTTCCCCATGAGTGTTTATGCTACATGATATCTGCAGACAGGAAGCTGAGCAAGTGTGCCTTAACCAAAACGGCAGATCATGACATGAAGGAACCCAAATTGACTTAGACGGGTGCATGTGGCTGAACTTTGTTGTTTGTGTTATTTGTGAGCGGTGTGCTGTAATGGTCTTTTCCCTACTGCGTGGATTTTTCCCACTGGGTTTTTCCCACAGAGGTTTTTTTCCATGCGGGTGTGTGGGCCCACCCCGCTAAATTAATATGTGTGTTTTCTGCATGGCCCCCGCTCGGTGTGGTAGGATGTGTGCAGTTGGTGTCATTTTAGTTGGTGTCAGGTTATGAATGTGTATTATGTGGCTGTGTGTGTGTTTGCAGGCGTGCCACAACGACGCTAAACCATACCCAGACCCATAGGCGTAGAGTTTTATTTAGCCCCGGGGGGGGGGGGGGGGGGGGCTGGGTATATATACAGATACCGGTAAGTTGGGTAGGGGGTGGGCAAACTACATGCATTTGTACATATATATATTGAAGGTACATGACTACGTATACATTTATTTGATAAACATTCTTTTCATGCATGGAATTTCATGAGGATAAACAATGACAGATGAGCATCATTATGTTGTGGCTATGTTGCATTATGGAGAGAGAACACATTCATGCGTATACAGGAGCTTTTTTGATGAATTCGTCAAGTAATTGGTTTGAGTCTAATTTTTTTACTATTCAGTTCAGAATGGCAAGAAGTCACTGCAATGTGATTTAACCGTTCTTGGGTCATTGTTGAGCGCAGGTATGCTTTGAGTCTTGGAACAAATGCTGTATATGAATCCTCTCGTAAGGGGCATTTGCAACTTGACAGCATTTGTATAAGCTGAGCAAAAGACACAGCGTTTGTCCGTGTTGTACTCGATCCAGTTGTACTTCGCTTTCCAACTAAGCTGAAATTTTCTACCCGAACCACATAGCTCCTCAGATCTAGGTTCATTACACTTCTCTGAGGTCACTTTTGAGATCATCTGACTTACCTCCGAAAGTTCCGCAACGTGTCGTGATCACGTTGCCTTTGTCCATGGGATGTTCACAAGCATCTATAAGTACTTCACTCTGCTTACTAGGCTCAGCTGCTGTCGATATTGGTTGCTGACAAATCTTTTTTTGCACAAAATAGTAGTCATTTCGCTTCATCGTTGCTGTGCACGTGCACGATTTGCAAATTAGAAGGCGGGTCTAACACATAGCGCATATTAATAAATTTATAAAATGAATAAGTACGCCAGGGGGGGGGGGGGGGGGGGGGGGGGGGGGCCTCAACCCCTCAGCCCCCCCGTACTCTACGCCCATGCCCAGACCCTTATTCCCGTTTAGCGTCGTTGTGCACGACTGCAAACACACACACACACAGCCACGTAATACACATTCATAACCTGACACCAACTAAAATGACATCAACTGCACACATCCTACAACGCTAAACCAATTCAGTGTCATTGGAGGGTTAAGGGTGGATGTAAGGGGAGTGTAGAGGAGTGCTGTAGGCAATGCATGGGAGGGAGCGTTGCTTGCCAATGCTTCCATGACTAAAACGTGCTCTAACTTATTACAATTACGCTCCATAAATGACGTCATGGATGCTCCGTGTGCGCCTAAAATCAGTACCACTCAGAACGTAGGCAGTTTACCAGACCCTCTTTCGGCGTAGTGGTGATGTAATCCATCCGCAGCTGCGGGAATAAGGGTCTGGGTACGAGACTAGGACGACCCCGCGCAGGTGCATGCATGTGATGATTAAATAATAGTATGATTTAAAGTTGTACACGCCACTATTTCACACATTTTTTTAACACTGCTTATTCAGCATGGTAGTCGCTTTGTAGCCCTACCCAGTATAGAAGACAGCTGTAACACCAGAATTTACGAAAGGTAAGTTTGGAAACCCCTAAAGCAAGTAGTGATCCGCGTATAAATATTTAACCGTGGTGCGTGCAACGACACTATATATCAACGGCATTGTACGCATGTCTATTAGTAGCTTGGATCAGAGTATCCACTTGATGAGGTCAATAGGCGTACGCATTTTCTTAATGGCTGTTTCTGTTTTCTTTTTAATTCCATTGGTTTGACACGTTGTGCGGTAAAGCCCATACCATGTGAGGGCGTGGCGAGATGCCAGGTTTCCAGAGAGATAATTATGTCTGCTTTTCGCCAACAGGCAATGAATCTATCTCTTGTGTCTATCTTTATATTTCTTCGCCTGTTTGGATTGGGAAGAAGCGACAATTGTGTCGACTGTCCAAACTACGGCACAATCTTGACCTGTGATCCACAGACGTGCGATAGGAACCTCTTGAATGGCTACTGGGCGGGCAATGTCACTGATGGAGGCGAAATATTGGTCGGTTTGTGTCCTCTCGGATATTGCCTGTACAACGAGTCAGGTCAATTCATTCAGATTCCACATGGCGCGACTCAGACGATGGGCGACTTCTTATGCAACGACACTCGAAGGATGGGAATCATCTGCGGCCAATGTCAGCCGGGAAACGCACCCGCCATAAATTCCGGTACGGCTGGATATGCAAGTGACTGTGTCCCTTGCGACGGGCAAAGTTCAAAGATCAACTGGGTCTACTACCTTCTGGTGATTTACGTTCCACTCCTCGTGGTCTTCCTCGTTATCATCGTCTTCAACATCCGTCTGACCACCGGTCCAATGAATTCAATCATACTCTTTGCCCAAGTTATTTCATCCACTCTCGATATCAATCAGCAAGGTGCGGCTCCACTTAACGTAGTGTACGGCAAAGGCACAACGGCCTTCGAGAAATCGTACCAAATTCCGTACAACCTATTCAACTTGAACTTGTTTGGAAACCTTTTCCCGCCATTTTGTTTGCATGAAAATATGAGTTCGTCCGATGTACTAGTGTTACGATACGCCGAAGGTTTCTTTCCCGTGTTGATCATCGTAGTGATTCTCCTCCTGTTGCGCTGTCAGAGATGTTTGAAGGTGAGTGCCAGACTTCCTTCTTTCTGCGGACACCATCGGAAGTATCGCATTGGTACCTCATTGGTGCACGCGTTTGCTGCATTCGTTCTCTTATCTTATAATCGGTTGTGCCAGACAACTGTTTTCCTACTAACACCCGTTAGGTTGCGCGACCCCTTCCTTAAAGCAGTAGATGAGAGAATTTTTTTCCAAGGTGACTATCGATTATGGGATTCTTATTACGTCGTTCACTACAAACTTCCTGCTTACTTGGTGACTGTTCTTCTCGTTGCTACGCTAATTGTGCTTTTTCACTATCCGGTGAAATGGGTGGAGAGACTTGTATCGAAAGTGGGCTGTTTGAGGAACGTGTACCCGTCAGCAAGCATCGCTATACTGCTGGATACGTTTCAGGGTTGTTTTAAAGACAATCGACGCTATTTTGCGGGTCTGTACTTAGCATTGAGATTGTTGCTGTTCTACGCATATCTGCTCCCAATTTTGACGACTCTACTTGTGCAGCAAGTGCTCTTTATAGTGTACATCTTTCTACTCTCCGTCTTAAAACCATACAAGGATAATCGCCTCAACATTCTCGATGTCGTCATCTTCACTGATATGGCTCTCATCAATATCCTGACGTGGTTTACTATTGATACGACGTTTCAAACCGACCCCGCATCATTGTCGGCGTGCATTATTATGGAATCTATCTTGGTATTTTTACCAATGGTCTACCTCGTTGCCATTCTGTTGTGGTATTGCACCAGCTGTCACGAAGGAGCAAGTGAGAAGATGAAGAAATGGCGTGATACCATGATAAAACGTTTACCTAGCTGGGCTGGGAACCGAATCGGTTCGCCACTGCCTCCATTGTCTTCATTCGAAGTGCGCTCGGAAGTCAACACTGCGGTTGAATACTCATTGCAACTAGAACGGGACAGGTCATTGTAGAGCGCGCATGCGCAGGCCTCAATATTGTGCATAATAATACAACTTTTTGCCTTAGTTGTCTGTTGTAATGTTAGGTGTGCAACGAATTAACACCGACCTGCTTTAAAGCCAGTGTTATAGCGGGTTTGGTTCCCCCCCCCCCCCCCCCCCCCCCCCCCCCCCCCCCCCCCCACCCTCCTAAAATTGCCCCGCGGAATTTTGTCCTGGGGGATACATTCTGCATGCTAGCGGATTCGGATAGGTCCCAATGAATCGAATATATAATTAGTTGAATATCAAGCATCCAATTAAACAGAATTAACAGATCACTTCGGAATGACATACGTCGTACTACCAAACATGATTGGATCAATGTCTAAATAGGCCATTTGGTATGCATGCAGTGTGTGGTAGCATAGAAATCGTGGCTTAGATGACCAGATTTGAGAGAGCGGCATGTTCAGTATCTATCCCCGAAGTGATCATTTTAAAAATTGGATGTTGATTATTCCAATAATTATAAATTCATTGGGGCCGACTTTCGTCATTGATCAGCCGATTCTAGCCGGTATTGTCTTCTCTCTGCCCCCCCCCCCCCCCACGCCCCCACGCCCCCCCCCCCCCCCCTTCCCACACCTCCCATAGCCTTTGTGTTTATTTGTAGGCAAGCCTGTTATGGTCCGACGGACTATAACAAGTTCTGCCTAATCAGACTGTCTACATTATATAGATCTTATACGCAGCCCCTAGGCAAAGGCAAGCTGCCTGTACTAAAATTACTATTGGAACGGAGTGTTCACAATAATAGCTCAGTTTGTACAATAAGTAAAGCAACCATTTAGTCTTGAAAATGTAATTTTTGTTCACATTCATACCCCTAGCCCATGTACATGCAGTTTAATCTTTGTTATCAAAAGGTTAAATCAACTCGTTCACAATTCATGAATGCCAAAGCCAGCAACCGATAGCAACAATAGTAACGAAACAATAAGCATGTATCAATGTTCATAAATGTCAAAGAAACAGTTATTGAGTGCAAAAAGAACAGAGCCATCTTGTTTTCTTCTGCTGTCTAGTCATGTTGGAAAGTGCCAATGCACACATCACCATGGAAGCGTTCTTTGCAGAGGCTGCAGCAAATCATAGTGATGTCTGGTAGTCCTGGCATCTTCAGGACTATAAATATGTAATATTGAAGGTGTGAAGATGAGCAAACAATATTGATACATGCATGCAAATTTGCTACATACAATAACTGCTAAAGTGCATAATTATAAAAATCATCTTGCTCTTGTGGGACAGAACCTGAATGAAATTAAATGTGACCCTAACACCATGCAGCTTATCTAAGCTGGACTTTTGTGGAGGAGTGGACTGTACGTGGTGGAGTGACTGGTGGAATGGACTGTAGTGGAGGGCTGGTAGGGAGGCTGGTGGAATGAACAGCAGTGGAGCGACTAAAATAGGAATGGTGGTGGACTTGGTGGTCTTTGACACAGTTTTAAATTCTAATACATCATCATTAGAAAGGAAGCATACTTCTTCTCTCGAGCTGATATCAATTTGCCAATATCAGATGGCAAGTATAGCCACACACGAGTGTCAACACGCACGTGTCTAAATAATTGACCAGCTATAAAGCGGGTCGCTCGGGTTTACAGCGGGTTAAAAGTTTTAAATCGGGCCGTAGCAATTACATCTGCACTAAAGAGCAATGTTTTTGTTTTGCAATGTTAGTTAATTTAGTCTATAATAAAGGCATTAAATCAGTGCACACGTGCACTGTACACTGTACATGAGGTATGAATCAGGCACGAGTTAACTGAACTTTTTTCTTTCCTTACCGTCAGCTGGGACTATTTGGAAAAAAATTAAAGGCTGTTTGGAACAAATTGGAAAATTTTATTACGAACAACTGAAGTCATGGCAAATATATTTACTCTTAAAACCAAAAAACTCTAGCTGCTCGGGAATAGGCGTTGCTATAGTTCTGGATACATTGCAGGTCTTTATTTCTGTTCTTTGTCTTATTTCTACCACCATGCATAACCGCGGATAATTGGTACAGAAAGCCAAGGCACACGCGTTCGGTGTATGTGTCATCACAAACGAAGAGAAATATGACAGTCTGATTCGGGAGCTAAATTCAAAGTAAATTGCTTTCTAAACCAGTTGACTTTAATCGTCACTTTCGTGATATGGACTCAAATGAATATTAAATTTACAACACCACGGAATGATGGATGCTGAGAGAGGTCCGACTTTCATCTTACAGAGCGAGCCTACTGGATAGGGAAAATGGAGCGATCTTACTACGTTGATATAATTCTGCATGCATTAAAAAAAAGAAATGAGGGTAGAGGTACTATCAGTTTGTAAACCGTGGCTCATGTCTGTCAGATTATACAGCTAGAGGTATGTAACTTGGATATTGCATGCGCTGTGTGTAATGCATAAGACTTTAATGTATTTAAAATCTTGAGTTGAGTGTCATGCCTATGCATGCATGTATAGTTGTTACCCGCTACTTTACCTCATTGCTACATGTAAATCCGTGTATGTCACTGTATACCGTATTTGACGATGTTCGGACGGAATAAAACTGACCACCACGGCGCGATCTCGCTGTGTGTCAGGTATGTCGTTCCCTGAGATCATACACACCATGCGATCAAATCTGGAAGGTAGAAATGGAAAAGAGATTAATAAGAAATGAATGGATACGTCGTTATGTTTCTATAATATTTTCTACCTTCCAGATCTCGGATAAGTGCAACATGATTTAATGCAATTGCATGAGATTTAATCAGCGGCACAAATACTACGTAATGCAATGCGATCGAAAAATGGTCTCTTATACCGTATATGTACTATTAAAACAACATCACGCGTTGCTCTAAGATCACTATGACCACATTTATTGGACCATTAGATGTATATGGATGGACCCCCGCGCGCGTAGGTGCATGCATGTGCTGCCTAAACATAGTTGTACACACATCTACTATTTCACACGTTTTACTAAAGCAACCAATATGCTAATTCAGCATGGCGGACGCTTTGTAGCCGCTGCAGTGTACAAGACAGCGATCTAATACATAGCACCGAAATTGGTCTGCAAAGCATTAAGGTAAGTCGTGATCAGCGTATAAATACGGCTTAAAGTGGCCTTCACTATGGATTAGGAGGTGGAGTGGTTGCCTGCACTTTTCCTGTCGAGCCATTGGTACAGTGTACGGGCAGAGCTGCACGATGTGTCGGAGTGATCGCGTGACTATATAATATAATGAAGAGTGCAACTACATGTACACTATAATTACAGCTTCATCATCCTTTACTTGCAAAGATCAAAGGCCTGATTGCATTGTATTTGTGTTTACAGATACTAATAGTCGTTTTATTTTACATGTATGTCTCTTTTCGCTAACAGGCAATGATTCCATCTCTTGTATCTATCTTTATAATTCTTCGCCTGTTCGGTTTGGGAAGAAGCGACAATTGTGTTGACTGCCCAAACTATGGAACAATCTTGACGTGTGATCCACAGACGTGCGATAGGAACCTCTTGAATGGGTACTGGGCGGGCAATGTCACTGATGGAGGCGAAATATTGGTCGGTTTGTGTCCTCTCGGATATTGCCTGTACAATGAGTCAGGTCAATTCATTCAGATTCCGTATGGCGCGATCCAGACGATGGGCGACTTCTTATGCAACGACACTCGAAGGATGGGAATCCTCTGCGGCCAATGTCAGCCTGGAAACGCACCCGCCATCAATTCCGGTACGGCAGGATATGCAAGTGACTGTGTCCCTTGCGACGGGCAGCGTTCAAAGATCAACTGGGTCTACTACCTTCTGGTGATTTACGTTCCACTCCTCGTGGTCTTCCTCGTTATCATCGTCTTCAACATCCGTCTGACCACCGGTCCAATGAATTCATTCATACTCTTTGCCCAAGTTATTTCATCCACTCTCGATATCGATCAACAAGGTGCGGCTCCACTTAACGTAGTGTACGGCAAAGGCACAACGGCCTTCGAAAAATCGTACCAAATCCCGTACAACCTATTCAACTTGAACTTGTTTGGAAACCTTTTCCCGCCATTTTGTTTGCATGAAAATATGAGTTCGTCCGATGTACTAGTGTTACGATACGCCGAAGGTTTCTTTCCCGTTTTGATCATTGTAGTGATTCTCTTCCTGTTGCGCTGTCAGAGATGTTTGAAGGTGAGTGCCAGATTTCCTTTATTCTGCGGACCATACCACCGCAAGTATCGCATTGGTACATCCTTGGTGCAAGCGTTTGCTGCATTCGTTCTGCTTTCTTATAATCGTTTATGCGAGACGACTGCTTACTTACTTACATCGACTGCTATGCTCAATCAGTTCCTTAAAACTGAAGAAGGGAGAATATTCTTTCAAGGTGATTATAGAGTATGGGATTCTTATTACGTCATTCATTACAAATTTCCTGCATACTTGGTGACTGTTCTTCTTATCGCTGCGCCCATTGCACTTTTTCACTATCCGGTGAAATGGGTGGAGAGACTTGTATCGAAAGTGGGCTGTTTGAGGAACGTGTACCCGACAGCAAGCATCGCTATACTGCTGGATACGTTTCAAGGTTGTTTTAAAGACAATCGACGCTATTTTGCGGGTCTGTACTTAGCATTGAGATTATTGCTGTTCTACGCATATCTGTTCGCAATTTTTGAGACTCTACTTGTGCAGCAAGTGATACTCATAGTGTACATCTTTCTACTTACCGTTTTGAAACCGTACAAGGATAATCGCCTCAACATTCTTGATGTCGCCATCTTCACCAATATGGCCCTCATCAATATCCTTTCCTGGTATACTATTGATACGTCGATTCAAACCGACCTCGCATCATTGTCGGCGTGCATTATTATTGAATCTATCTTGGTATTTTTACCAATGGTCTACCTCGTTGTCTTTCTGTTGTGGTATTGCACCAGACGCTATCACGAAGGAGCAAGTGCGAAGATGAAGAAATGGAGTGACAACGTGAGAAAGCGACAACATAGTAGGGCTGGGGACGAAGAAGGGTCGCCGATGCCCCGGTTTGCTTCATTCGTAGGGCGCTCGGACTTCTACACTGCGTTTGAATGAGAGAGAGAAGTCATAGTAGTGCCGCGCATGCACATGAAATCTGAGCGACATTGTGTGCCGTACGTTGTGATATATATGTTACTGAATTTAGTCTACAATTAATAATTATGCAAGTCAGTACATTAATTCAGTTGCACTGTGCTGTATACGAAACATTATATAAACGTGTGAAGTCTGCGCCTGCGCAGTACATAAATGACGAAACCTTTTGTAATGGATTTCTCACGCGCACACTCGTGACATATATACACTCTATTCTTGTATTTATAGTCAGTCTGTATCTCGTGTATCTCGTATAAATCTTGGCCACTACAAAAGTATTCTGGACAGACAGAAGACAACTGGCCTTGCCAACCTTTTTGCTTAATTCTCATTTTGGGTCATAAAATAGGTGGCTCTCGTATAATGTTTCCGTAACTCCCTTGTTTGCTAATTATACTTTTGTTTTTAAATTCATTTCAATGGCAGGCCGGTGTAGCAGGATACCCAGTCCCCCCCTAAAAATTGTCCGGCCGGACAACGTATCCTAGGCTACGTTGTCCGCCAGACAACGTAGCCTAGGATACGTTGTCCCCCCTAGGACAATTATTCCTAGGATTATCGGTCCGCTTTAGGATTTGCTGTCCCCCTTCGTTTTTGCAAGCAAAGCTTAACCAAAATGCCCATTCGATAGGATATTAGTGCATGCTGTTGCGCTCTCCTTAATTAAGAACTTTGAGTGTTGATCACATCGGCCAACATTCACAGTACATGTATTTGTGTATACATGTACATTTATATTAATTAATTTTAAGTGGTATACTATAACTACCCAATACTGGCTGATAATTTCTCCAGATATCCAGAACTACTGTCCATTACATCAAAGCAACTTTACGACTTCAATGCTAACGTGTCCATTACATCAAAGCAACTTTATGACTTCAATGCTAACGGACAAACCCAATATTTATTCGATGTAGGAAATATAGCTATTCTGTTTTAATATAGTGCAGTATACTGCAGAACAATATGTGCATGGCCTGTCACGCAAAATTGTACCGGGCGGTACATTTTTGGTTACCAAATATTTTTACCGCCCCGGTACACTTTTGGTCGCCAAAAGTGTACCGGCCTTGCCAAAAGTGTACCGCCCCGGTACAATTTTGGTAACCAAAAGTGTACCGGTCTTGCCAAAAGTTTACCGTGTTGTGCACTAACATTTTAAGGGCTATGTTTTTATAGCAGCGGGTCCTTGTACTAAACGCGCTGTTGTCCTTCACTTAATAATACAACTGAATTTAGTTAAAGATCAGACGTATACCAGAATCTGATAGCTGTATGTTCATACATTACCTAAAATTGATCGGTCATATTAGCACCTTGTACACGTGGCTCCAAAGCACAAACGACAGAAATGGAGGAAAGTCATGAAAACCAGATTTTGTTCAGCGATTCAACCACAGTTGCTGATGATGATGGCGGCAAAACAATCGATGCGGTCTTTCTCTACCTCACAGAATCGAGATACCCTAGCGGTTCCAGCGACATATTTAAAAGGGCAATCCGAAGGAAGGCAGCGATGTGTGTAGTTCGAGATGGTGTTCTGTACGTCCAAAAGAAGAAAAAGAACGATCACGTAAGTGTATAGGAAGACAATTAAGGTTCCTCCAGCATTAATTTATGACTACTGCAGGTACTGGAATTGAGGTTTGTAAGAACTCGAGAGGAGCAACTAAAAATTTTAGCAGCATGCCATCATGATCCGACTGCTGGACAATGGGTTTGAAGCGAACAATTAAAAGGATCACTGATGGCTACAAATGGAATGGGATAATCAAAGATGTACAAGAAATGGTACGTTAATATGCATTACCATTCTTGGATTACCGATGCCTAATGTGGGGGTGTGGGGGTGTGGGACGGGGACTTGAGGTGCGAAGCAGTTTAGCTTTGGGCGCTGGCCTGTTAGGAACAGCATGCACCTACCTGCAGGAGACTAGCTGATTGGGGCTCAGCAGTAAGGCGGTAAGGGGATGGTTAAAGGACATGCTGTCATGTCACTAGCCATGTGAAATAGACGCTAATTTAGTGTGAAACAAATATGGACGGAGGGGGGGGGGGGGGAGAGGAGGGAGGGTATAATTGTAATATAGCCCAAGCTGCTACTCAGCTTCCATATGCGCTTTTATGTTCGAGCCAGTTATCTATCGCAGTTATCTATCGCAGTTATCTATCGCAGTTATCTATCGCAGTTATCATCAGAAATGTTCTTTTGTATCCATTTTTATTCTCAAAGATTCGCTCATGTGATGCCTGCCAATGAGTGAATAGAAAAATGGTCATCTCAACACCATAGTTACATCCAATACCAGTGAAGGCTCCATGGTATCATATTGGGATTGATTTCATCGGCCCAGTGAATCCTACGTCAAGCCAGTGGAACCGGTATATTTTAACAATCAGTGACTACTTTTCCAAATTTGTTGAAGCTGTACCTCTGCCTACTAAAAATGCTGATGGCGTTTCTAATGTGCTGTTTAAGGTATATTACTGTATAAATTGTGTCATTAACATGATTGCAAATCGCCTCACACATATCAGATCTTTATGAGGATGGGAATTCCAAAGGTTTTGACCTCTGACAATGGGAGTGAATTTAGAAATGATCTTGAGATGGGATTGGCAAAGGCTTTAGGAGTAAAAAGGATATACACTACACCTTACCATCCACAGGTTAGTCAGTACTTAAGTGCACACTTCACAATTTCATAATTTCTAACTTGTACTGTTATTTTACTTTGTTTGCTTTACTACATTGATCAATTTTTTCTACTTATAGTTTAACAGCACTTGCAAGATGAAATATGCATATTTCTATCTCTATTTAAGTGTAATGGAACTGACAAAAGATTCAATCAGACACTCCAGAACATGTTGGTAAAGTTCATTATGGATAAGAAAGATGTGTGGGATGGCTTTTTGGACACTTGTGTATATGCGTACAATACATCCGTCCACGAGTCAACTTCATTTTCACCTTTTGAGGTGATGTTTGGGCGCAGAGGCTTTATGCCAGTTGATATTGAAATTGACAAAGAAACTCCCATAATCAATAATGAAGCTACATCAGGAGCGGACATTGAGAGATTAAGTGAGCAACGTCTTAAAACACTCACTATGGCAAAAATGCTTATTCAGAAAGCACAGAAGAAGCAAAGAGATGTTTACGACCGGAAGCATTCACTACCCAATTCTTTTTCAATAGGTGAATTCGTACTTAAAAAAGACTTTAAAACGAAAAAAGAGGGCTGGAAGGAATTGGAAACACGGTATGTTGGTCCTTACATGATAATGACGATCCCTGGGAAAGGATTTTAAAGCAAGTGGGAAATGAAGAGTGTGTTGTTGAAAGGATAAATGGTGCACATCTTAAGCCTTATCAAGTAGCAGATGAGAGTAGTGAAGTGAGGAATACAGTGGAAAAGGGAAAGGTTTGCAATAATGATTTGGATAAACAGCAATCAGAAGAGATTGAAGTAGACAAACTGGATCATGACATACTATGGGAGCAGTTGTTTTCATCAAACCTTATGCAATTGTGGAGGACTGGTGCATGTGAATTGCTGTATGACTCTAAGGAAGATGACAAAGCGTTTGTAAGTTGTGAAATGTATACTGGTATTGATGTTTCATATATCTATTATCTTTTTAAATGCAGGAGATGTTACAAGACTTTAAGGCAGGGGAATTTGCACTTAGCCAGGACACAACTGTCTCTTTATGGAAAGAATACAGAATTTGGTATGGTGAAATTCCATTGAAAGAGACATGTGGAGGTAGTTTTGTTGTCATTGATGAAGATTTGTATGAAGAATTAAATGGATTTAAGAAAAAATTGTACTCATATGTGGACAAATCATTCAGCATTGTCAAAGCACAAGACTTACTTCATGTATGGTGTACATCGTGCAAGATAACTCTAAAGTCACTGCATTTGCTAGGAAGTACATACTTTCTAATGTCACCATTACACTCATTGCCAGAAATTTCGGACATCCATACACGTCTGTACATTGAAAACGCATGTAAAGTATTTGATTGTTTTAAACATTAACGCAGTTGGATTAATTTTTAAAATATAACTAATGCATTCTTTTATTTTTCGCTTTCATTTTGCGAGCAGGAGAATCAACAACAAAATTAATTACTTTTGCTATTAAGTATAATATTATTAAGAAGTCAATAATGTTTAATAACATCAAATGGTGGGCGCGCTGCAAATCGGTGCCTGTGTGAGTGGGAGGAGCGTGTCGTTGCTCGTAATGTGCCCTTGGTTCAATACATTTGAATATTTCTTTCATCGGCGTGAACGTGCGCTCGGCGTGTATCTACCTACCTATTTTCTACGTTAACGGTCCGTTCCTACATCTTGATACCAGTGGCGTAGCGTGAATGTTGTGCGCCCGGGGACATAATGCACTACTGGCGCCCGCGGGGGGGGGGGGGGGGGGGGTGGTGGTGCTGGTGCTGTCGGCTTCTGGCCCGGGGGGGGGGTTCCTAGCGGAAAAGAAGGAAGGGGAGGAGCCTTATATTAAATGAACGGGTTTACAACTGCCCCCGGTATCTGCCCATGCGTTTGTGAGTTCTCGTTGACGCGATTATTAATTATCTCTCGTCTATTTCGGCGCCCCCTCAACCTTGCGCCCGGGGACATATGTGCCCCCCCCCCCCCCCCCCCCCCCCCCCTCGCTACGCCACTGCTTGATACCTCATCCCGATATGCGCAATGACACACCACGCGCGCGCGCCACATACTCCCAGCTCTTTTTGCTGGGGTGCACATTAGGAAGAATCACTTTAGCTGATGCTGATTACACCACCAGTTTTCTAATTGTGAATCAGACGGATACAATATCTGTCACGTTTCCGCGTTAATGGAGATGAATCATATCCTTTCGGCAGCTTTCTGTCTCACCTATTTTATTATCGCAGGTGAATCATTACACTCAACAGGTAATCGGAACCGTAGAAGGGATGATTCGTCTGTGGTATTCTTTTTTAGCGATCGTCGTATATGTTATGAAAAAATTTCTTTTTATTTATCTTTTAAAAAAATGAAATAGGACACAAGTAAACACACACAATTACAAAACAGATTGTAACAATACAATGTATTAGACCAATCATGTAGCAAAAACAAAGTGTTTTGAGTTACTCCGTGCCACTCCAGACTGGCTGCAACTGCCTTCTCTTCAAATATGTATGTTGTGCCGCACTGATGACGACAGAGTTTGAACAAGAGATGCTGACAGAAGGAAGGACTGGAAGTATGCTTGTGAGTGGTTCCAGCTATTGCACAATGCAGCAGCATCCCTCCTCACTTTGAAAGCAGCTCCTCACACTTGCATCTAAATAACATATGTATAATGAAATGTAGAGATAACCATCAGAAAAACGTACCTAGGTCTGACAGAGTGACATAAAACAGAATACCAGATCTTGTAGTGTGCTGTAGTGAAATACATATTCAATTGTCAGCAATATTGCCAGCAACTTTGAAAGGCTTACAAAAAGTTGCTGCATGTAGCAGTTGCCTTGTATCACCTGGTTGGAGAGTAAAGCATCAAAGCATAAATACCACGCGTAATAGCATACATCCGTAAAACATCACCTTCTCGTCCTTCCAATGATAGAACAGGCACGTCTCGGTACTGCTAATGCTTCAAGGTGATTTGGCATCGCCTTTCGATTCGTTTTACTTGTTCACTATTTTCTAATCATGTCACGCTTATACATCATACATTAGCAAGTACTTACCATCAACAGATTCTTTCTGTTTTATACTGACAACATCCACAGTGCCGTATCGATCGTCGCGCTGCCACGTGTTAGGCCTTTAGTACCTAGGCTTCTCTTTATTCATCGAAGAAAATGCACTTGATGGCTCAAAGTTTTCAGATGTCTTTCATACCTCGATTTGAACTTTGCAAGACGAACAAAAGCGTTCGTGGCCTTCCATTTTGCACGTGAGCATCAATCGTCACGTGAGCAATGGCGGAACGAAATCAAAACGACATATGTTTTCGAGAAGGATACTTTTTTTTTGTGATCGTTGTTATATCCGTACACTATTATTACTATAATCCAATTGTAAACACAATTCACATATTGTTTGACATACAAAATACATTGTAGCAATACAAGTTATTGGACCAATCATGCGACAAAAATAGAGTGACTCTGTGCCGTTCCAGAGTGGTTTCCACTGCCTTCTCTTTAAGTACACATGTTGTGCTGCACTGATGGACGACGGAGAAGCTCGATGATGTCCTGGCTTACATGTACAGCCTTAATCGGAGTTAATTCCCCCTCCCTCCTCATGATCAAACGTAACGCTCATTAATATAGAAGATGGTACGCGCAAAAACAATTCTCCATTCTCTGCCCCATTCTGCTATTTTACGCGGGCTGCTTCAGATCGAATATCAACAGCGCCGATGATACGGGAGCGAAAACCATTCACAGATGCTTCGCAAGCATTGTATGAATAATCACGGTGATTCGGTCATTATATACGCGGTCTGCTTCAGATCAGATTGCCAAAAATTTCTGAATCTCTCTAAACATCACCGATTATACGCGAGCGAAAAAATTTCATCCATGCTTCATAAACGTAGAAAACTGGTCGTGTAACGGTGTTGGTCTGTACCCAGGGCAAGAATGGGTTAAGTATCTCTAGCTGCTGGTTAGTTGTGTTGTCTGGGTGTGGTCTGTACCCTGTGCAAGACTCCACCTATCTTGTGAAGAAGTAAGTATAATACATAAAATGTATTTCCAACTTATACATTTCATTGTCATGCTCATCAAATAAATTATGAATTAGTTACTCTTGTCATTGTCATTTATCAGAATACTAAAGCCTGCTAAAAGCCGTTAGACCTCCCACTCCATCCTCATACTTCTGCCTACACATAATCAGCAATATAAAAATAGCAGCAGACATTTATAGTGCATGGTAATATTTTGAACAAAGACATCACTTCTCATATAGAGATCAGAATGCTTTCCACCCCACATCCTTCCTGGCCTCCCCTCTCATATATTACCAGTAGGAAATATGCAAACCGTATATATGTTTTCTATGCATCTGATTCTGTGTACTATGCAGGGATGAACTTATATGGTTTATGTGATGAGCCCTGCTGCACATATGTCAGTTATCATTGTTCCTGCACTGAGATCTATTGGGGGAATCCTTTGTATAAGATCCTGCAGGTGGTCTCCTTTAGAACTTCTGTTATCTTGTCCTGACCACATCAGCTGGCATTCTTTTTAAAGGTCATGGTCTTCCACAACTTGTATGAATAGGAAACATGTTCCTAAAGGGGTGGAATTCAGATACAGCTAGGCCAGAAAAAGGCATGCATTTTGTTTTTTTTTACATTGCTCTTTAAAGATACTGAAGATGGCACGAGCTTGTAAAGAAGTCTTGTTGGAGGTCAAATATATGTAGAAATGGTTCATGAATTGTTACAGCACTGTGTCACATATAATTAACCTTCAGGGATTGCTGGCCTTTGTACTGCTTCTCTACGTTTAGCTCGGGCCTCAATTCCACCTTCATGCCAGTAAGCAGAGTCCCGCTTAGTATATGCTCTCTATATTCCTGCAGCACCTCCAGCCTGTACTCTGTCATCATAATGTCAGCTGGTGCATCCCATCGATTGCTAGAGAAGTAGTTTTTTTTTGGCATCGTGGTTGTGTATCTCAACACCTGAGTGCATAAATAACTATCAAGAAAGAAGTACAGTGCATTACCAACCTTGACATGAAAATTGTTTCAAATTTCCGTATTGGCGTAAAAATGTTTGGGGCATGGTATACCATTGCATGCATGTTAGGAGTTACATATGTCTTTTGGTGACCCTGTTCTTTGATGCTTAAGAAGAGTTGAACCCATTGTTTGGCCTGTATAGACAGAATAGAGTAGCATTTCATCCTTATTGTATTTGCACACTAGCTAAACTTACCTTTTGGTAGATTGCATTCTGGGGTGGTGATTCATTAGACAGTATGCTTAAATCCTTAGGATTCCGTATGCCAACAACGGAAAGAATTCATTTGGTGACAAGTGATTTGACTCACTGCACATAGTACCTCCCATAACTTCACTACTGTTGTGCGCAGGGCACTAGGCAGAGGAATGTCTTTCATCTTTGAAGGAAGCAGCTGGTATACACAATGTACATGTATGATGAATGTTACTAATGTCAAGTGTATTTGTACCTTAAGAACTTTCCTTTTACTTTCACCAGTTAAGGATGTCCACTCATGACATGAAGTATTTGTGTCAGACTCCCATTCTTATTATTCTTTTGAAGCGCTTCTCGAGAACTGGTTCCGTATGGTGATCCGATGATTCCATTCGTTGCTAATTTGAAAAGACACTTTAAATTGAACCAAACAATATGGCAAATGAACTATGCTAGCACACGAATATAAGTAACGTTCTAATCGAAGAATCTTAAAGTACATGTCGGTGTGAATCAATGCATACTGAATGGAGTTATTAAACTACAGTGTATTTCAAAAGGATTATCCATGCATGTATAATAGTGAACCTCTCAAGCTTGTATGTTTAATGAATTACTTGTATCAGAGTAGTCAGATCCCGAGTACTGCCTAGTAGGGAGACACAATGGAACGAGCCATATTATGGGTTTCCTTGGTTACGTCGTAATCCCTCCTTTCCATTGTTCGATGATTTTGGTTGTCCGACTTGTAATAGCAATGGCATAGCTAGGATACGGCCCCTGGCAGGGTTTAGGTACTAACAACAGAGGTCGGATGAACAATAATACTCACCCGCCGAAGTAAGAACTGGTAGTAATACGGAATAACCATCTCTATTTCGAGTCGGTACTCCAGCTCAATTAAGGCATCAGCAACGAATTCATGGTGGCGTGCTGTACCATAAATATAATATCAGTAATCTTGGTGACTCCACCACCGGGCAGTGAGTTGTATGTGCTGAGAAGGAAACCATGCACCATCGACTCGCAATCGGCACATAAACAAGCGTGTCTCAGACTCTTCGATGAGATATTGTGGTACAACTTTGAAGGCACAAACTATGACACGCGATCGCGCAAGAGTTGCCTTGCACACACTCCACACACAAACGCACACCACAAAAACACACCACACACACCATGCACACACATACCACACCCTACACACACCACACACCACAAACACACACACATACACCATGCACTCTGTTCTCACATCATTTAACAACAAACCAAACTCGACATCTTCTTTCTGCCTCTGGTTAATGATCAACTCATCATATTCTACGCACAGATGCCAAATGTTTACAGATGTGAGGCAGCCTAGCCTAGTAGCTATCAGTTTGTTTGAAATGCTCTGAAATACAGGGGAGCCATGGACAGGTGGAAGCTGTAAAATGTCCCCTAAAAACAGGATGTTAATGCCCCCAAACCATTGGTCACCCCCAAATAACTCCTCCAGTCTGAGGTGTATATATGCTAGGTTTAAACTGGAGAGCATAGAAACTTCATCAATTATGATTAGTTTCAAATGCCTAAAACCATTTCGCATAACCTTTACAGACTCCTTGGGCAGGGGCCAATATGTAGACGTTTTTCCTTCATGCTCTACTGGGAGTTGAAACAGGCGATGTATAATGTTATATGCAGTTGGGGCACATAATGCACATGTCAGGGCACCCATGTCTGTCCATAGCTGCCTGCAGCGGCAGTTGCCAGCCAGTTGATAAACATACATTACATCACTGTCACCTTGTGGGTATGGTTAAATGTAGAAAAGTTATCCAGCAAGATTATCATTGCACAGCTCTTTGCTGACATGCATGACTAAATGCAAAATTCAAGTGCATAATGCTTCGCATGGTCTCACCCAAGGGTCCCATGTACAGTGTGCAGACACTCAGTCCAGCACTGAGGTCCCAGTGTTTTGTTGCTCTCCAACACAACCGAACCTTTAGAAGGATACCAGTCCCACATCAATAGATAAGCAAGTATATGACATCACTCTTACCCTGCCATCACCCTTAAAACTCCCTTCAGATCAGGAATCATAAGGTTCCACACCCACATACACACACCCACACACACACATACACATACACACACATCGATACACGCACATACGACACACATGCACATACAACACACATGCGTGCATGCACACACACACACACAAACACACACACACAGCACACCACACACACACACACACACACACACACACACTGGGATTATTCAAAAGAGAGGCTGTAGGGAAATAGCCCCGAACACTAGATAGACTGACAGTTATATAATGAGGTTGGCAAATAATGCACACCACTACACCATAAAGTCCTATGTTCTAATGCAGCGATTACACCACATTCTAATACTACATAGTCCTTATTCCACAGAGGCATCAGCAGTGGGAGACCATACAATTTGGGAACGTGATGATTTCCAATAGCTATGGTGTCTGGGAGGTCGCTGTCAGCTCCTACTGTACATAAAACTATTGTGCCGCTTATCACGTGATTGATGCTGGCCAATATTGTCCTTATATGGCTTGTCCCTGTCGCTGTGTCTGTCAGCTTCAAAATGATATTTTGTATAGAACAACGGAAATGTAGATACGTACGCAAAGAATTGTAGTCGGTTATGTACTTCGTACCTGGCGATGATCTGGCAAATTATATATATGATATCGCAAGCGATACAGCTCTATCCATGGATCACCCTCGATTCTCAAATACTTATACGGAGCGTTACGAACAACGACTAGCATGTTTAGGATGCCAAATGTAACGCGACTACTGGCACACTGTTGGGCATCGCATAAACGTGTTATTTTGCGGAGCGAACATGACGTATGCGGTGCAAAACAGTTAGCTACGCACATGTAGAACACCTAAACACTTCAGCTGCAACATACCTGAGTGAGTCTGATTCAGGGCAAGCGTTTTCCCGCAGTGCCATCACCCGTAGGTCATGTTCGAACGTCCATTATTCTTAAGTAAATCATTGTGAAGAATAAAAAATGGAGACATTGAGTACCTCAACCACTCAAAGTGACTCAGGAAGTCACAGAAGTAGGCAAAAGAGTGTTGTATGGTAACACACACCTGCCTCGATGATCTGGTTAACATAATCCGAAACGAATTTTACCACAACTATCACAGATCCTGAGAAAAATGTACAAACGTCTTGAAAGAACCCTAATTTTTATCAAATTTCTACAGGTGTCTATGGACGTGTTGTTTTAGGGCCATGGAAGTCACAGATAGACCGTGAAATTTTTTATTTCATAATCAAAGCATAGCTTATGATGTGCTTCACTGTAATCTTGAACGAATTTTTCATTTCTGTCCTTTCCTGATTTAGGTTGAACAGAAAAGCAGTTTGTTCCATACATTTCAATGGATGCGTACGCGGAAATTAACGGACGTTTGCAATGACGCGTCAGGAATACGTAATGAGCGTCCGAAATTTCTGGCAATGTTGGATGCATTATGTCAGTGGATGATTTCTAAAAGTAAAGTGTTCACTTGTAAGGAAAACTTTGACATCAACTTGCTTATGGAATATGATGAACAATCTTCACACCTCATGGATGTTATTTTAGATCATGTTGACAATGAAAGTGAAACTACTATCAAGTATTTGGCCAGTATGTGAAGATTGGCAAAAAAGCAAGTGCCAGATGCTTGGGATGAAGTTTGTCAGAGGAAACATAGTCATGTACCAGAACCCTGTGCGTTTAGCACTTTCCACCAGCCTGCTGTCATAGGAAGAATTCTAGGTGATGGTAACTGCTTCATTAGGGCCCTGGCACATGTGGTAACTGGATCACAGGAAGATCATTTTGAACTCAGAGTAATCACAACATCATACATGCATGCAACACAATGCTGACAATTTATCTTGCTATCTTGAAGCAAACGATTGTATGGAGGATTATTTAGTGAGATCAGACATGCAAAATCCATCTGTATGGGCAACTGAGCAGGAAATATTTGCAGCAGCGTACATGCTAGCAACGCCTATATTTGTATTCAGTAAATGTGGACACAGGTACAAGTGGCTGCAATTCTCTCCTGTCTCTGAAGATATCAGTGCCACTGAACACTCCAAAGAGGCTATTTTCCTTATTAACATTTAAAACTACTATGAGACTGTTAGGCGAATGTAGCATTATTTCAATTGTGTATTCTCCCTGAATTAAAGAAATTGTTGCACTGGCGATGAGTGGTATTAGCAGTACCTGGATGACTCATGCATGACTGCGAAATGATAACTGTATACTTTGCTGTACATACGTGGATTCTATTACATCCCAACCAGCACGCGGCTTATCAGCAAATGCCGGTTCTGTTGCTGCAGACGGCCCATAAAGAACAGCTGACATTAAAATGCAACCAATAGATAATGTCTGTGCTCATTTGTTGTACTACTGCATGTGTCACTATTTGAGAGAGACACTTGAAGTATGGTTCAGCTTAGCTTCATTCAAACGCAGCTATCAGATTCTGGTAAACGTCTAATCGTTATAACTACAGTAGTTATTATTGGATGAAAAGTGAAGGACAACAGCGCGTTTAGTACAAGGACCCGATGCTATAAAACATATAACCATTAAAATGTTAGTGCTCAACACGGCAAACTTTTGGCAAGACCGGTACACTTTTGGTTACCAATATTGTACCGGGGCGGTACACTTTTGGCAAGGCCGGTACACTTTTGGCGACCAAAAGTGTACCGGGGCGGTACAAATTTGGTAACCAGTAATGTACCGCCCGGTACATTGTCGTCCGGTACAATTTTTGCGTGACAGGCCTCCTAAACAAACAAGTCGCAAAACATTACACTCAATGAGTTTTGTATCCCAGTCCAATTGTATTCAATCTGCACATACATGTACATGTACATGACTGATTGGTTGTCTCAGTAAAATTATTGACCAAAGAGTTATTAGGTACACAACATGCAAAAGCAGTCAAATAACATTGTTTAAAACGCTGCCACTATTGTTGTACTGGAACTTTAGACACTAAATCTATCTTCATTAATGAATAACAAATTCTAGTGTGTGGTATCAAATGCTCTCAACAGGCCTGAATTGTATGTCATGTCGGCCGTATTGCTTTTGAGATAGAGCAAGCCTTCTTCATCACGAAACTGTGTGCTCTCCTGCGAATCGCCCGCTTTTCCGATTTACAAGCATCCACCCGATACTCGCCGTGTTTCAGATACTGAAAAATCTCGTTGTAGAGTGGTACTTCCTGATCTTCATCGTTCATTCTTATAGAACCAACGGAACAATTTTGTCACACGCTTCCGACGTCGACTGCATTTGAGAACATGCATGTGGCGAATCTAAAAAACTGAAGATATTATATAGTATACCGCTGTGCCTGAAATCAGGACGCGCGAGCTCTAAGTGCACGTGTATATAAGTAACGCATCCACCAATTTCAATTTCAAGGGGGGGACAAGCTATCCTAAAGGCGGACAACGCATACTGTCCGTAGGGGGACAGCCTATCCGGGGGGACAAATTATCCGGCATTGCCCTTTCTCAGTTCCTGGACTGCTCCGTTGAAACATAATTTCGCGCATGTGACCCATCATTGTGACACTCTATCTAAGTCAGTTTCGGATCTCAGTTGTGCCGTGTTCTCTGCATGAGACTACGTTGAGTAGATAAGAGCGAGTGTGCTTGCCTATGCATGCAGATAAAAGCTAGTGTGCTTGCCTATGCATGCAGACAATACACTCTATTTCTTTAATTGTAAAATATGTGCATCACTGGCCAACATCATAACAACAAGGAAAAGTTTGTTTGTTTTTTTAGGTCCCATACATGCTCCTTGTCCTATGATTTCCACTATGTACCCATTGTTGTCTCCATTATATGTCCATGTCCAAGGGCCTCAATTGCATGAAACATATCCAGTGGCTACCACTACATGCCTATGTCCCATGGCATGATCATAATCCATGGCTATCACTACATGCCTATGTCCCATGGCTATCACTACATGCCTATGTCCCATGGCATGATCATGTCCCATGGCTACCACCACAGTGTAGTCGCTTTACGGGTCATAATATACATCTCCTGCCCAGGCTAGTGTTCTCTGGTGATGGGACTTAACCTCACCATGTAGGTCCTCTGCCATCCACTTTGTCTCACCCAAGTACATAAGTTTTTGCTTCCCTTCTTTTTGCATCAGAATATGCCACTGACAAAATATGTATCTATACTTATTTGTTTTTATTTGTTGCTGCATGTCTTTTAATTTATTTGTACAAGCATGTACTTGTGCAGTAAACGTTTTGAAACAACTACGTATTTCATATGCATCTCTGGTATCATGTATCCACTGACAAAAATAATCCATTTCAGATGAAGATATTAAATAGTAGTTTCCACCAAGGACATGCATTGACTTCAGTGATAGATTGCAGAATTTCATCCAAATGTTCATAATGGCAGTGGCTTTAATCACTGTACGTGGACCAGTTGGACATAAATCAAGGATGGAGAAGAACTTTTTTTTGAACTTGTCAAACTCAGTTTGATGTTTTTCATTAACAATTACAAAATCTCCATTGCACACCTCTCTCAGTGATTCTTCTCCATAAAATTTTCTGAAATCAATCCAAACTGAAACTGTTGTGTCTTTGCTGAGTGCATATTCATCATTATGTAATCCAAGTGATTCCCACTGTTGATGAGATATTTAAGATTAATGGTATTAAAGTTATTTATGTACCAAAATACATTCCTTCACTTACATCAAACTCTTCATCTTCCTCTGCTCTATAGCACAATCTATCTGCCCCTGATCGCAGTAAGCGCAAAAGTTGTGGTGAATATAACTGCTCATGAAGTAAATGTTCATTGTATTGCAATGCTTCTTGACAGTGCCTATCACCACTCTGCCCTATATCATTATGAAATGGCTCTTCATTATCTGCATCACTATTTGTACCTTTTGCATAAGTTCAACTTGACCACATGAGCAGGAACCATCATCAATATCACCATTATCTTCACCGACATCATCACAATAACAATCATCACCATCACCAATGTCATCATTATCGTCATCATTATCTGGAAAGAACACTGTATTAACCTTCATGTGTGTTGTATCTGCAATACAACGTTTAATTACAATACACATTGACTCACTGATTTCCTGTGCTCCATCCTAAATTTGGGAGGATTGGTGAAAATCATTACTATTCTATACAGCATGCTTAAAGCATGTAATCAGTACACGGAAAAAGTAATCTAAATGAGCTACATATACCTTACCTCAAATGGTTGAAGATATTCCTTAAGAAGAAAACTGTTGTAAGCTTTTTTCAAAATGGAACCATCTGATGATTTCAATCTGTAACGTCCTTTGCTTAAGCTTTCAACAACTTCGTAAGGACCTAGCCACTTTTTGTCCAGTTTTCCTCCCATTCGATGTGAGTTTCGCATGTTCTTCAAAATAACCATTGTACCAGAGCTAAAACTCTAAGTAGGATTTCAAAACGTTTTAATATATACATGTACACACAAAATACCATTATTACCCATACATGGAGAGTGTCACGTTTTGCATTGTATTGTGCCTTTTGTCGTTGCTGAGCTCGTTCAATGTTTTTAAGGACCTTCTGATGGTATTTCTCCCGGATTGCTACTAGATTACCATAAGTTTCTTCCATATCATATGTACATGTGTTCTCGCCGGTGACATTAGTGGTTGCCTTGCAGCTGAATTCATGATCGATTGCCATACGAGGGTTACGATTGTACATAATGAAGAAGGGGCTAAACTGTGAAAAATCCTGCTTTGCTATGCAATAAGCATACAAGGCTGCATCTATATTTAAATCCCAGTTTTCTTTAGCCTCTGAAAATTTCATCAAAGCCCTTGTCAGTGTTTGATTAGTGCGCTCATCCAAACCATTAGTTTGAGGGTGATAGGGACTGCTAATCCTGTGCTCAATCCCTGTCAGATTAAACAAACAGCTGAAAAGGATAATAACCAATAATGGTTTAAATGCATGAAACGGTTGAAAATTACCTTGAAAGTTTATTTACAAATTCCCTTCCCTGATCTGATATGATGATGTCAGGCCAGCCATGACGACAAAACACTGTAAATAAGAAATCAGCAACACCAACTGCTGTCTTATCTTTAAGTGGAGCACCTTCAGGCCACTTTGAGAAGTAATCTGTTACTGTCACAATATATTTATTTTTCCTACACGTTTCAGGCAATGGACCTACAAATATGAGAATGATTGGAAATAAAAACGCTCTCTAGAGAGCGTTGGTGGTGTATAGGATTCATAGGCAGTGATGGTGTAAAAAAACAAGGAAACACGGGTCTAATCAGTAATACAACAATCTTATATGTTGCACACATGCAACATATCCTACACATGTGCTAAAAACATTATCTCATATTACTGATAAGACCCTTGTTTCCTTGCCTCATACACAATCATTGCCTAGGAATCCCATACACCAGCAAAGTTCACTTAGAGAATTTTCTTTTCTGTTAACGTGTTAAATATACATACCTATCAGATCAATGCCTATTTGACTCCATACTTTGCTTGGAACTGGAATGGGGTGAAGTTCAGCTTTCTTCCCTTCAAGTTTTGCATTGACCCGCTGACATACATCACATCGTCTGCAGTACTGGTCTACATCTCTGTTAAGTCCTTTCCACCAGTATGTTTGTCCGATCTGCAACAACATCAGATACACAATAGTAAATGAACTATACATTTAAAAAGTAATTTAAGGTCATGCCTATTTATGATACTTCTGTTGCATACTGTATATGGCAATGTAACACCATGAATACATTACATGGGTATCTAAGCAACATATGTGTTAAAAGGTGGTGTAACAGACAAAAAGACTATCAGACATGCATGTTCGATGCACTAAATGTTTGGTCTTTTTCACAAGTACGTCCTCCATTTGTAAAGCATTCTATACAAGTACTTGGTTGCATGTCACTGCAATTTTATTTGCATGGGGCAATCAAGTGCATGCTTGTACAAGATCAATTTTTGCACCACTCGATACGCTTACAGAAATTAAGATCACCGGAATGGACTCCTTACGTTATTTTTCGACGTTCAGTCACTCAGTCACTTACCTTAGCTCGCGTTTTGTCCCTGCCGTAGTGGCAACCATCAACGCCATCATGGCAGGCACGAATAATCTTGGTTCTCTCCTTTACGTTTGCAATCACCCGTTTGAGACATATCTCATTCACTGCATCCGTTGCTCGGTAATACAGCAATCGTTCTTTCAGCACAAACATAACAGCTTGCTGGCGTATTCTCCGTTTCTCGTTTGCTGTAGCTCCAACAGGATACACACGTGAATCCCGAAGGTCACCCTCTTTACAAGAAGTGAGATAGTCAACCAAGACGCTATACCGTTTCTCGTCGATATGCGAAGACATTTTCAAGCCGAACAAACAACACGTGCTATGGCGGATAAAGTAGGTTAAAATATACTATCCGACCGGATAAAAAATACTCGCACATTTTATCCCCCCGGATAAAATATTCGGGGGGATAAAATATGCTGTGACACCGGGACCAACATTTCTGGCGGACCTAATTTACCGTGACAGTCTAAGCATACCTTTGCTCTATGCATTCTCCTTCCTTCCCGCTTCTGGCTTCTGCTTTGCACCAATTTGTCTCTCCCCCCATGAAATATGGTGTCGTCCAGCTCCTCCGCCAAATTCCATGTCTCCTATTGTGGCTCGTCCAGCAAGATAGGATTTGGTCGCACACCAGACCGAAGCCCCTTCCCGGCTGTACGATAGACACTGTAGCGGCAGTGTCTGACACACTTCCTATGGACTTTCTTTTAGGGAACTTGGAAGGTTACTGAGCCAAGCTTCTGAACGGGCAGAAGTATTAATGGCTACAACTCGAGCACAGGCCACTGATGAAGGAGACAAGGGCCGAGAGGGACAGCCTAGGTCTAGTTCTACACAAATATCAGCCATGGGATACATGACTGTGTCCCCATGAGCACATCTAACCACAGCAGATTCTCCCTCCCGGATCTGCCCTTCGGAAACCAGGTCGCTATGGACCATAGTCCTGGAACATCCGGTATCCAGCATAATACCCTCTACCGACCGTTAACTGTCCCGGAGCGTTGTAGTCCATTTCTCCAACCTATATGTACACAAACTAAAACATTATTAGGACAATTCCTCGATATGTGTCCCTTCTTGCCACAATTGAAGCATGTGATCCTCTCCCGATCCAGCGTCTCCTTTCGGCCCGAAGTATGTTTTCCCCTCTCGCTCGGTACCGTTGAAGGCAGCCCGCTCCTTCTTTCGCTGTCTCGCTGACCTCTTGACCATGGTTTCGTACCCATGCTTTCTCATCGACTCTCCCTCTTTAGCTCCGGTGTCGTAGCGACGTAGGCCCCCCCCCCCCCCCCCCCCCTATAAATGGGTCCCCCCGGCCCCATTTCCCTAGCGATTTGGGGCCGGCCGGCCTAATAACGCTAGGGAATTGGGACCCCCGCAAGGCCCCATTTCACTAGCGATTCAGTACCCCCTTAGTGAAATAGGGCCCCCACATTAATTCATATTGGTTCAATGCATATAAGGTACACTTAGAAATAGGGTGCATGAGAATAGGGTGCATGGGTCTTGAAGCTAGTTACATGTAATTTTCAAACGGTACCTGAGGTTAACCATTGAAGTTTTAGATAGCAAGTACGAAATAGGGCAAGTGTACTGATATGCATATAAGACACAACTCAGAAACTTGTTGTCTTCCAAAAAACTATTTGTCTTTCAAGCACAAAAAACACTTCCACCGTTTTGGTGCCCTTTTAATAGATGCGCATACATAGTGGTACCATTGGTAGCAAACTTCACACTGAATCATTTTGCCTGATTCAGGCATTCTGCAGGTACAGTGATATAATTGAGGATGATAACTCCTGGGCCAGTGCAATGATTGCAGAGCAGAAGTTAGCTCCTATTACTGAGGAATTAGTATTGTTGAATCCAATTCAGCAGTCTTGCAGAAGTCTATGAGTGTTTTGTAAAGCTCGTGAATTTGAGGAAGAATGTGGATGAAGAGTGCTATGAGTTAGCATTGTCTAGATGGAAGTTCATTCACACTGAATACATGGGATTTGCATATTTTCTTGAGCCAAATGCATGTGGTGGGATGAATATGTATGGCAACGACAAAAATGTTACAATGCATCAGTTGAAAGTATATATCCTCAATCACAAAGAGGTTCTTTCACTTGATGCTAATTTAGATGCTGAAGCAGTAGTTAGTGAAATAAGTTCCCTCGTTGATTGTGTTGTAAATGTGACAGGAGTGGACAAGGAGAATATTATTAATTACCCAGGAAAGGTTTGGTGGAACACTATTGATAGGGAGACGTTTCCCATTCTTTTCAAAGTTGCTTCACGATTGTTCGTTTTTTATACATCATTTGCAGCTATAGTGTGCGTATCTGGACTGTGTATGATCGCATACATACCAAGCGACGAAATCGTTTGAATACTGATAAAGTTGATAAAATGCTTCTATTGAGGCTTTGTTAAAGAAGGAGGCTGACTTTGCCAGAATTATGATGGAGGAATCTTTGTCTGACAGCGAAAATGAGTCCTGGTCAAGAGGAGGTGATAGTGATAGTGATGTGGTGATTGGTGATAATAGCTGACAGCTCTAGTCTTGAGTTCTAAATGCTGTGTACACTTGCTTCCACTCCTTTGTCGATTAATGGAGTTTGTTTTGTCTACTTTACGTAAACGTGTAAAGTAAAGTTTACGTAAAGAAAAGTTTCCTGTACTTTACGTAAAGCATGCCAACACAATAAGCTATAGTCGTTTTATTTTATGTCACTTTTCGCCAACAGGCAATGATTCTATCTCTTGTATCTATCTTTATAATTCTTCGCCTGTTTGGTTTGGGAAGAAGCGACAATTGTGTTGACTGTCCAAACTATGGAACAATCTTGAAATGTGATCCACAGACGTGCGATTGGTTACTCTTGAATGGCTTCTGGGCGGGCAATGTCACTGATGGAGGCGAAATATTGGTCGGTTTGTGTCCTCTGGGATATTGCCTTTACAACGAGTCAGGTCAATTCATTCACATTCCACATGGCGCGACCCAGACGATGGGTGACTTCTTATGCAACGACACTCGAAGGATCGGAGTTCTGTGCGGCCAATGTCAGCCTGGAAACGCACCCGCCGTAAATTCCGGTGCGGCAGGATATGCAAGTGACTGTGTCCCTTGCGACGAGCAGCGTTCAAAGATCAACTGGGTCTACTACCTTCTGTCGATTTACGTTCCACTCCTCGTGGTCTTCCTCGTTATCATCGTCTTCAACATCCGTCTCACCACCGGTCCAATGAATTCATTCATACTATTTGCCCAAGTTATTTCATCCACTCTCGATATCAATCAACAAGGTGCGGCTCCACTTAACGTAGTGTACGGCAAAGGCACAACGGCCTTTGAGAAATCGTACCAAATCCCGTACAACCTATTCAACTTGAACTTGTTTGGAAACCTTTCCCCGCTATTTTGTTTGCACGAGAATATGAGTTCGTCCGATGTACTAGTGTTACGATACGCCGAAGGTTTCTTTCCCGTGTTGATCATCGTAGCGATTCTCCTTCTTTTGCGCTGTCAGAGATGTTTGAAGGTGAGTGTCAGACTTCCTTCTTTCTGCGGACCACACCACCGCAAGTATCGCATTGGTACATCCTTGGTGCAAGCGTTTGCTGCATTCGTTCTGCTTTCTTATAATCGGCTATGCGAGACGACTGCTTACTTACTTACATCGACTGCTTTGCTCAATCAGTCCCTTAAAGCTGAAGAAGGGAGAATATTCTTTCAAGGTGATTATCGAGTATGGGATTCTTATTACGTCATTCATTACAAACTTCCTGCGTACTTGGTGACTGTTCTTCTTATCGCTGCGCCCATTGCGCTTTTTCACTATCCGGTGAAATGGGTGGAGAGACTTGTATCGAAAGTGGGCTGTTTGAGGAACGTGTACCCGACAGCAAGCATCGCTATACTTCTGGATACGTTTCAGGGTTGTTTTAAAGACAATCGACGCTATTTTGCGGGTCTGTACTTAGCATTGAGATTATTGCTGTTCTACGCATATCTGCTCGCAATTTTTGAGACTCTACTTGTGCAGCAAGTAATCTTCATAGTGTACATCTTTCTACTTACCGTTTTGAAACCGTACAAGGATAATCGCCTCAACATTCTTGATGTCGCCATCTTCACCAATATGGCTCTCATCAATATCCTTTCCTGGTATACGGTTGAAACAGCGATTCAAACCGACCTCGCATCATTGTCGGCGTGCATTATAATTGAATCTATCTTGGTATTTTTACCAATGGTCTACTTCGTTGCCATTCTGTTGTGGTATTGCACCAGCTGTCACGAAGGAGCAAGTGAGAAGATGAAGAAATGGAGTGACAACGTGAGAAAGCGACTACATCGTAGGGCTGGGAACGAAGAAGGGTCGCCGATGCCCCGGTTTGCTTCATTCGTAGAGAACTCGGACTTCTACACTGTATTTGAATACACAGTGCAGCAGGAGAGAGAGAAGTCATAGTAGTGCCGCGCATGCACATCAAATCTGAGCACTTTACAGACGTCGTGTGCCGTACGTTGTGATTTATATGTTACTGAATGTAGTCTATAATTAATAATTATACAATTCAGTTGCTGTATACGAAACATATGCATATATAAACGTGTAATATATGAGGCCTGCGCCTGCGCAGTGCATAAATGACGGAACCTTTGTAATGGATTTCTCACGCGCACACACACATATATACACTCTATTCTTGTATTTATAGTCAGTCTGTATCTCGTGTACCTCGTATAAATCTTGTCCACTACAAAAGTATTCTGGACAGACACAAGACAACTGGCCTTGCCAACCTTTTTTCTTAATTCTCGTTTTGGGGTCATAAAATAGATGACCCTCGTTCGTGTATATAATGTTTCCGTAACTCTGAATTTTTCTAATTATACTTTTTAATTTTGTTATTCGTTTAATGCATTTCAATGGCAGGTCGCATTGCTCTTTCTCAGTTCCTGGACTGCTCCGTTGAAACATAATTGCCCTCATGTGACCCATCATTGTGACACTCTATCTAAGTCAGTTTTGGATCTCAGTTGTGCCGTGTTCTCTGCATGAGACTACGTTGAGTTGATAAGAGCTATATAGTGTGCTTGCCTATGCATGCATACACAATACTTGTTGTTACAATTAATATTTGCATAGCATGTTCTTAAGATATACGATTCAGATATTACTGCATGGTCTAAAACATCACCCTACATCGCGCAACAAGTGCGAACTATTTCATTTTTATCACGTGCTTTCATCTTCGTTTTGTTGTGGTAATGCTCAATATCCCGTGAATATCTGATCTATGGCCGTACATAATTTTTTGGAATCTGAGGGGCAGGGTTGGGGGAAATTATTCCTCCCTGGCAGTAATAATTATAATTGTATGGCTTGGTTCCAAAATGCATATGAAATACGCAGCCGTTGTTTCAAAAAGGTTATGTCCTGCACAAGTACATGCTTGTACAAAGCAAATAAATAAATAAATAATAATAATAATAATAATAATATTTCTCAATGCATTGTACAGATAATGCACTGAAGAGGCAAGTAATGGCATGTGTAAATGCACTTATATACTTCCTATTTAAATGGATACAGTTTACAAAAGGGAGATAGATCTACAGTTTTGAGGCGACACATGAAGGTGATGATATTCTTTGCAGATACAACATGTTGTGGTAAAGAATTCCAAATAGGAACAACCCGAGATGAAAAAAAGTATAGCCGAAAATCATGACGAGGTATGTGACCGACTGGAGCCTGTATGAATTCCCACGAGTGGAATGAACGTTTGAAATGACTAAAACTGCAACAAATAAATAAATAAATATTGATATTCTGAAACATATTTGTGTGGCATATTCTGATGCTAAAAGAAGGGAATCAAACACTTATGTACTTGGTGAGACAAATCGGGTGGCAGAGGACCTACGTGGTGAGGTTAAGTCCCATCACCAGAGAACACTAGCCTGGGCAGAAGATGTATATAATAACCTGTAAAACGACTACACTGTATAGTGATAGCCATGGGACATGATCATGCCATGGGACATGGGCATGTAGTGATAGCCATGGGACATGATCATGCCATGGGACATGGGCATGTAGTGATAGCCATGGGACATCATCATGCCATGGGACATGGGCATGTAGTGGTAGCCATGGGACATGATCATGCCATGGGACATGGGCATGTAGTGGTAGCCACTGGATATGTTTCATGCAATTGAGGCCCTTAGACATGGACATGTAATGGAGACAACAATGGGTACATAGTGGAAATCATGGGACAGGGGCATGTATGTGACCTAAAAAAAAACAGATCTTCCATTTTGTTGTCGATATATGATGTTGGCCAGTGATGCACATATTGTACAATTAAAGAAATAGAGTGCAATGAAATTGAGTGTTTGTTGGAATATAACAGCCGGATTAATGTAATATTTCGTATAAAGACACAAAAACAGAACAGCATTGGTACATGCATGTACATAGACAAAAGCATACCAATGCATGAGAGGGATATAAGATATAGAGCATGTAGAAGGAAAATTAATGGACAGAGCTTAGTAAATAGTAGCACATTTACATGGGGTACCTGTACATGTACATGTGTGTAAGTCAGAGCACAAGTGGACCGAGTACTAGAGAGAGAGAGAGAAAAGAGAGGGAGTGTAGTGGTTATTGAGTGTGTGTGTGTGTGTGTATGTGCGTGTGTGTATGTGTGTGTGTGTGTGTGTGTGTGTGTGTGTGTGTGTGTGTGTGTGTGTGTGTGTGTGTGTGTGTGTGTGTGTGTGTGTGTGTGTGTGTGTGTGTGTGTGTGTGTGTGTGTGTGTGTGTGTGTGTGTGTGTGTGTGTGTGTGTGTGTGTGTGTGTGTGTGTGTGTGTGTGTGTGTGTGTGTGTGTGTGTGTGTGTGTGTGTGTGTGTGTGTGTGACGGTTGTATGCGGCTGGAAATTAGGTTTACATTTAGAACCATTTAGAACGTTACGGTATGCACCTCGATGATTGACACCTCATTACTGCGTATCCATGTTTCGAAGCTGAATACGACTCAGCAGAACCAGCGAATCAAAATACGAAAATTGATTCAAACACCGCACTTATTTTATTTATATCGCCACTTAATTAACAGGCACTTTCCACGTCACACGACAATGAAATGCGCAAGCTGTTTCCATAACGCCACGCGGCAATCATTTTGGAGGGGTGGTTATTTAAATTGGACTTAGTGAACTAATCCAGAAGGTAAGCCTAAAATAGCAAAGACTAAGAGAGATGTGGCTGTTAGAATTATCACTCACAAATTAGTGGCGAATTTTCTGTCGTCCCAAACAAGGTAATCGTTTTTCATGAATAATCGATATGGTTGTTGTAATAAATGTACATCTATGTGATTACAGTACATCCAGCAAGTGCCCAAGCACTGCAGTGTGTGTGTGGAAAACGCTTAAGAATGCGTAAACACAAGCAAGCAGCCAGCTATGATTGCAAAACATTTGCAGATAATCTGCAAGTTTATAAACACCTCTACTGATGGTATCAGCATACATCCTGAACGTCTGTATCTGCTGTAAGAATTTCATGCAAAGAACCATCCATGCTTTGACAGAGGGTGTACATCACATGTGTGCTGTAATCCCATTTCAGTGGCAGAATTATACTGATGAAGAATACAAGGTATATACACATAATAAAGAACTTTTCGCATGCATGACTTCATGATGCACACATGCAGGTGTGTGAGCACTTCAGTAAAAGTGAGAGAGGACATGTGAGGAGATCAACTGTAGGTAGAGGCCGCCAACCAAGGGTCACACCCAATGTTTTCATAGATTATCTTTGGAAGATTGCTTGTCCACCAATCTTCTCTCATGATCATTGTCCGCCTGTTGCAAGCCACAATAGCTCATCTGTTTTGAGCCAGCTCAAGTGTCAACTGTGTTCCAATCTTCTGACACAGCCACTCGAGCTCCCGTGCAGTGCACTGGTATGCACCAAGTGCATAGTTGAGTGGGTAGCAGCAACAGGTGCTGAGAACTGTCCTTGTTGCTCTGATGATGGCCCCTTGCTTTCATCACGGATAAGACCAGCATCAAACCTGATACTTCTGTTGTTAGCAGATATTCTGGTGCATTGTGTCAGCTGCAGCAGAGATGTGAAGGCAGATGCTTATGAAGCGCACAAGTGCACAACATCTCTTACTCCTATTGAAGAAAGGGAAGCTGTAGTACAATCTCAACCAGTACAGAAAAGGGTATCATGCATCTCGCAACAGGAGGAACAGTTAAGTTTTTTTAGCTTATTATAATGTTGTATAACATTGTATCCTTACTTTAGCCAATGACATTCATTCAAGTGACCAAGGCCCGAAACCCGACCACATCTGTTAGTTCAAGGACTGTGAGAATATGATGCTCTGAGATGCAGACCATGCGAAGCATAGTCAGTGGAGGAGAACCATCTGCCCTCGTTCAGAACGAAGTCCTTGCACTCAATGATGAAGAAAGAAGAGCTTTGTTGCAGAAAGCAGGCATCTCTTCCACCATAGCTATTGGGGCAGCTGAAGGTTTGGCAATAAAGGCCGGTCTTGAATAAATTACGACTTCTCAGACGGTATACATACAATAGGCAAAACAGCAGCAATCATAACTCACTGCCTTTTTCAGGTGGCTCAAATCTTCAGGCATTTCACTGGCTGGTGAGGAGAGAATGAGACAAATTTCTAGACAAATCGTCGGTGATAATATGAAAGGAGAGCTTGCATATGTTTCCATCGGGTGGAGAGGAAATCAAAGGAGCTCCTCTAATATGTATTCCACAGCTGGTTGCAAAGGTTGTCCACCTCTTAGATGAGAATGAGAGGTAATGAGTTTAGACAAGCATACCATTGCAAAGGCCAACATTTTCACATGCACCTTTTCATGCAGGACAAGAAGGCTTACCTGGCATGAAGGATTCACAACTGCCAGTGAGGTGTGGATAAAGATAGGAGGGGACAAGGGCGTTGGAACGTTCAAAATAAATTTCAAAATTGTCAATATTGCCACTCCAAATTCTGTCCACAACACGTGTGTTTTGCTGCTTCGCAGCTGAGGACAGTGTCACCAACCTCCATGCAGCACTTGACCAGGTAGAACATCTTAATGGAATGAAATGGAGGTAAGAAGTTGTTTAATTATGCTTGTCAATAATACATCCTTGTGTAGTATACAATCAAGATATTCATACATGTATGTGGGGACTTTGAGTTTTTGTCCAAAATGTATGGATTATCCGGAGCAAGTGGTAGGTGGGCATTACTATTTTCAGTGTCAGCAATATTATAAACATGCAATAGGATGCTATCCATGTCCATATTACATCATCAATAGGGAGATGATGGCTACCTTTTTTTCAGTCCGAGGACATGCAGCTCAGTGGACCCTTGAGACTATGCATGCTGACCATCAGCACAATGTCTTGGCAGGGAGTATCAAAAGAGATGCACAGAAGTTTTATAACTGCATCTCTCCACCTATTTATGATATCCCAGTTTCACAAGTACATGTACATTACATGTGTATCCAATATTGTGCACATAACTCACATGCATCACTTAAATAGGTCTGTCCACCTGGCCTCCATATTACATTAGGTATCTTCACCAAAATGTTCACTTTGCTGGAAGCTGTATGCTGTAACCTAGATCTCGAGCTAGCATTGCATGCAACTGATGTTGACTCATCCAGCTTTTCAAAGTACAGCTTGGATTCATGCAAAATTTAATCGACTAAGCCTGGCATATGCACCCATAAAAGACAGAGTAAAATAGTTGCAGTGCATAGTAAAAGAACACCTTTTAAGTATAAGTTTAAGCCACAAATAGTTGCTGCTATTCCCCCTCCAACAAACTGAATAATATTAACACGAACCTAGCCCTGCTCATTTTTAATCAGTTGTACATATATGTGCTCCTACACCACCTTTTAAGCTCAATAGCATAGCCATGCAGAAGACCATCTGGATATATCTGTTGGCCTCCTTAAAGGGTGGAATAATTTCTGAAACCAAAACTGAATAGTTTCAATTCTGTTAGACCAAATACATACCGCTGTATATACTCGTACGTAGGCCTATGTTACGAATAAAAATGGCCTATTTCAAGAGGCTATAAACCACTTTAGAAAATTCGTCATCGTTAGTCTTTACCCAAAAAAGTAAGGACTTTCTACTTACATTATTACAAAAGTTGTTTTTTAGTCATACCTTGTCGATATAGTTTGTTGAATCCACTGATCTCCGCAAACGATACCAGTGGCTTTCGAGCGCTAAAGCAGATTTAATATATTATCTCTGGCTAAAGCCAACGGTTCACATGATAGGTAACTTGATTTTTGCTTTATATACGGTTCAAAGGTGCTTGTCACTCATAGGGTTCGTGTACTTTATGTACTTCACATTCTCCTAAGGACATCCGTTGTCCGGTTCGTTGCTATGGGACCTAGCAACCATTTCTGGGCGTAGGGCCTAATTTCCATGCGTTCAATGAGAGCAGACTACCGTGGTGTGCATTTGTGTTAATGGGATTGATAAGAAAGGTTGTGCATCACTTTGTGCAGGCTAAAATATGTAATACGACTTAGCAACCATGCTTGCGCTTTCTAGATAGAGTTTTCTATCTGAACTATAGCTATATGATTTATCACCTCCTCCTAATATCAGTTATGTAGTAGTCATTTCAGAATTTAACTTATTTCTAAATTCTAAACTGTTATCAGAAGTCACTGATGACTTGATAGTCTATATATTAAGATAAGTTGTACATTACAGTTGCTGATATATGATGATATTGGATCACCTTGTATAGTGTGTTGGCTACTTGATGGACCTCTTTGCTGTGCTGTAATGCACTTCAACCCCCTTAGACGAATAATCACTCAAAGTAAGATAACATAAAAGGATGGTACCATACATCACTATGCTAAACGTACATTGCTGGATACAAATGGTCACAATTCTTTGATAGCACGAAGACATCAATGGATATGTATTGTGCTGGGTAATATACAGTCAAGTAGCAATGAATTCAAACGAAGGGGTGGAATCTACATGTAGGTCGTTTGTGAATACGATTAACCCTTTCGAACAAGGATACATATATACTTCAGCACTTTGTTGGAGGGCTACTATGGTGAGTGGTTCGTGCATGCGGCCATACCCTGCATCCTATACTATACGTAACCACGACACACGTACGTTTTGGGCCCAAATTGCCAGCTCGGGTGTAAAACGCGTTCGACAGTTGCAGGCCGAGTACACTCATTTTATGCGTATGACGTACTTGTAGACTGTACATGCATGATTTCATGTAGGTGTACGTCAGATTTTGTCGCATGAATGTAACACGAGTCTTGCGTTGCTGTGCCACGACACAAGATGGTGTATGCGCGCAATCATGTCAACTGACAATACATTGCACATTGTCACATTGTATTAATCGGATTATTATTGTAACTTTCATTCCGTTGCCATATTCTGTTTATGCTACGTACTGTACATTGTAAATGTGCCAGCACACGTGCGAATACCCATGTGTTACAGTGAGTCAGTAGTGTCGATTTACGTGCTTGCATATAGCCTACATGTTTATATGAACACGTAAGTATACTGCTTTGAAGTAATTGAATTCAAAATATAATATTGTGTCAAAGCCTCTCTTCCCACATACATGTGCATGTATATAGGCGAACACTGTAATGAGTCCATATCGTTTCTTGTTGGCGGCTATTTTAATAACACACTTCGTCATCGCTCCCTGTTCCAGCACGGCTGAAAGCAAGAAATGTAAAGACTGTCCCAACTACGGAGGACTTCTGAAGTGTGATCCACAGACGTGTGATTGGCTACTCTTGAATGAGTACTGGGCGGGCAATCTCACCCACGGAGGTGAATTACTGATCTCCTATCCAATTGGGTACTGCTTAAGCAACGATTCGGATCGATTCATTTGGATTCCACGTGACTCTATCCAGACGATCGAAGCTTTTTTTGTGCAACGGATCACACAGAATGGGAGCACTATGTGGTCAATGTCAGCAAGGATATGCACCGGCAATAAACTCAGACACGAATTCTTGCGTCCCTTGCGACGCAAAAAGCTCAGCAGTCAATTGGATATACTACCTCCTGGCGGTGTACGCCCCTCTCCTCATTGTTTTCCTGGCCATCATTCTGTTCAACATTCGTCTCGCCACTGGCCCTCTGAATTCATTTATACTATTCGCCCAAGTTATCTCAACCACTGCTCATATTAGTCTTGCACCTTTAAACTTAGTTTATGGAAGTGGCACGAGACCTTTTCGAAACTCGTACGAAATTCCATACAATTTTTTCAGTCTTAATTTGTTAGGAAACCTTTTACCACCGGCACAACGGCTTGGATACACTTGGCGCCATAGCTTTACGCTACGCTGAAGCTTTCTTCCCCGTGTTGATCATCGTGGTGATTGTCCTACTCGTAAGGTGTCTGAGGTGCATAAAGACAGGAGCCAAGTGTCCTTCTATTCTTCAAAATTATCGGATGGGTTCTTCAATGGTTCACGCGTTTGCAGCCTTCGTTTTTCTCTCATACAATCGGTTATGCGAAATTACGTCTTACTTGCTTTTTACCACGCCTCTCGTTGATCGCACTCTGCATACAGTGGAGGAAAGAATATATTTCCAAGGCAACTACTCCACTAATGATCCCAGTTACTCTCTTCGTTATAAGCTCCCTGCGTACTTAATGATGATTATTCTAGCACTTGTGTCCATGGCGCTACTCCACTACCCAGTGAAGTGGCTAGAGAGACTCGTGTCACAAGTGAGCTGCTTGAGGAAAGTTTGGCACGAAATTGCACGGGTTCAGCAGAGTACGTAGTTATTGATTCGGTATGCATGTACAATAGATATTGGAACAACGAGCTATGTCATGCCAATTAATATTGAACGCTGGAAAAATTTGTCACGTTTCTTTATTTTAAATGTTACTGCTATACAGTTTATCGTCGCATTGATTTTTCTAGTGCATCAAATCTCAGCAGTCAGAATTCCTATGCTCCGGTATGACCATAAATATAACTAACAGGGATAGAAAACACCAATGCTCTCAATGGAAATACCGGTAGGCTCGTTTCGGATGTAACTCCGTAACCGCGGAATAGCAATTAAATTAGTAAACTTGAGCAGTTAGAGATGGCGGTGTCGGCTGATAACCAATACCAAGTTCTTGTGCAAAGCGCTGTACGTAGCATTATGGACAAATACAATGGTGTCAATCTGCTCTATCTGAGTTTTTGAAGACATGCTAAGGGCTGGGAAGCAGTTTTTTTGTAACTTTTGCGACAAACTCATTCGAAGGATGCGCTCAAAAAATTTCCTTGGGGAAAAAAAAGGCATTACAATAGTATTACGTCTTGTCTATTAATACACTCTCGAAATTGTGGAAGGCCTTATTTGCCGAGCCTCACTAAAAGTAGTCGTTGTGCAAAGTATCCACAGACAAGTTTTTAATTACCTTTTAATACAACACAAATCTGGACAAGAAAAAGTACATTTGTGTGAAGAGCAGAATGCATTATGGTATGCCAGTGGATATGTAGCTATGAAAGTAATGAAATTAAGTCTTAAAAAAAATAAAAGGTTGTGTAAAATAAAATCATATAGGTCAAGGTTAGCTGCTTCAAAGCCATGCATCTATATAACACTATATTAAAAATCTGCAGAACAAAAACTAAGGCACAGTTCAATTACTTCATCGTATTAGGACAATAAGTTTCGGAGCAAAGCTGTACACAACGAACAAAATAGGTAAAACAGTTTACATAGACGTGGCCGGTACGACTATCAACAACTCTCTTGTTTCAGTTCGAAAAATTCCAGATCAGCCTGGGTGGCACGCATGCAGGAACGTGCAATGAGAGCTCATTCGCTCTATTATCTAAGTGTACACGACCGCCAGGGGTACAACCAGTTAAATCACACGTACAGCTAGCTCGTATAACGTTTCTTCTAAATCTTGCAACTATAGCTATCTCTCAACTACATCGTGACACATTTCACTGTTTTACCTCACTGCAACAATTCTCTGTTCAAAAGACAAGCCTTCCAATAATTTATTAATTCTATAACGCGGATGTGACGTCACGCCGTACATTTGCATGTAGATAGGCCACTGTCTGTTGTATCTATGGTATAGTCGATAGTGGATGCAAATAGCTTCCATTTCGTTTGGCAGTATCGTTGCACTTGTACATGCACATGTACATGTAACCACTTCTCATTTCACTGTGGAATTTCTCATTCTCATTTCTCATCTGAATATTCTACAATTCATTTGATTAATTTTGAATCAAAAAGAAATATGCTTCAAAGAAGAATTTTTCTCATTTTGCAGCTTGATTCTTTGTATCATTCAATAAACAATGCATGTTCAATAATTTTGAATAATCAACAAAACAATACATGCAATTAATTTATGTTCTCCATCTTCTGTTCGAATGCTGATTTCATGGAAACTGATGTAGCTACAACGCTATTCCTCTTGAGTTCAAAGGCTTTCCATGGCAAATCTGTTGTTAAAAAACGAATCATAAATGAACCATTTATTCACAGCACTAGCATGTAATACTAACTTCACAAGGTTCTAGTGATAAAAAGACAATACATCAATATAATTCAATAATGCAGTCAGATACAATGCAGCTTTCTATTTGACATTTAAAAGTTATATTCGTTGTCAGGTACATCTGTTTAATATATAGTGATGAGCAGGGCAACGTTTGTTTTGAAATTTCAAATTAAAGATCTTCTCTGTAGTAACACATTTTAATGGATCCGAATTCAGTATTCTTTTTTTGAAATTTCAAACTTTGGAGTATTTCAATTTAAGGAGTATAGGATTTTCTGTTGTAAATGTCAAATATTGGAGATTTATCCGTGTATGTTTTTAATGTGTCTGCAGCGTTAGAAATTTTGTAGAATCTATAGGGTTAGAAAAATAAATTTTTTTTACAGACAACGGGTTCTGTACAACGTGGAAATACTGCATCTGTTATGGGTTCTTTGCGCTCAGAGCAGATGGAGTATTTTTGTCTATTAATTTTGTGACTAGTTGTGCTTTATGTATTTATAATTATATTTATGATGATATTAAACACTTATAAATACATAAAGGACAATTAGTCACAAATAGACATAAGTTACTCACAAAAATACTTTGGAATCTATCATGATTCTCTGTGTAAAATTTAATATATTGAACGTAATTTATTTTTTGAAATTTCAAACTTTGGAATGTAAAATTTGAGAGTACTGAAGTCACTGCTTGACATTTCAAATTTAGATGTTTGAAACTTAAGAGTCCACAGAGATGTTTGAAATTTCAAAAATTGTGTATTTCTAGTTTTGAAGAGTGGACATTATGCTCTGTTAGAAAAGGCTTTTTGAAGTCTTACAGTGTATTAATTGATTAAATTAATGAGATATTTTTAAAGTTATATATCTTAGGAATGCACTGCATGTCTCTACAATATGTGAACTTGATATTTCATTACATTCTTTTGTTTGCACCTATAAAATCATTCACATTCATATGAAGCACAGCAATGTAAAAGATCTCAAATACTTTTCACATACCATATGCTGGGATATTTACATTCATAATTTTATTGCTTCTTGAAAGTCTTTTGACAGCTATTGACAACTTAGGCACCACTGGGCTGTACAGCTAGATATATTCAAATCATGTACTTACCTATTGCTGGCATTGTGCTTAGCACAAAATTGTTCTCATTACTCAAGCCCAACAATAGTGACTTATAGACATCATCCAATGTCCCTTGGAAGAAATCACTTTGTTCTGGAGGGAAGTGAACACTTTCTGTTTGGGAAGCACTATCTCCAGAAAAAGCGAGCACAAAAGGAACAACTGTGGTATCAAAGAATGCTCCTGTGGGATATTAAATGTTATTCTACAACCATAGTGATAGTGTTCATTTACCTTTTGAATTCACTGATTTTGAACAATATGCCACCTGGACTGTTAGCTGCATTTCTTTTAACTCTTCACTGATGCGATGTATGCAGTCAACAGGTTGGAAGCAAACGATTGTGTACGCATATCTGTTCATTGCTGTGTTATGCTGACGAAGTGCCCTTACTATATCAGTAACCTAATGGAAATTCGAAACCATGAGTAGGAAGCAAAAATTGTAGCATAACTCACAGTACAATTTGGACCATCCAATGTAATAAAGGATAGTGCAAATCCATCGAACTGAGGCAACTTGGATGTATCTTCGACAGATAGTGATGTCATTTCTGTAGTGTAAAATGCCGCCATATTCCCCCTCTCTTTGGACCAGATGAATGCAGCATTTGCATTCGCTTCTGTTCTTTCTGTCTGACAGTTGTGTCTATGAACAAAAATGTTAGCAATGTACCATTGATCATTGAAAAACTTGCGTACTTTGCTGCACGACTGCAGTAATCAATGAATGAAGCAGCTTCAGGATTGAATTTCTTTCCGAAGAGGGCAGATAAATTTTTTTCACTTGTAAATTCTTTAAATCTTTCCTTGGCATCACCCCAATCTTTTGCTCCCACTCTCTGAATAAAGCTTTCCTTTATTTTCTCCAGAACCTTTAAGTCATGGGAGTATCCATTCACTTCATTCAGTTTTAATTCCCCTTTCTCCACCATTTGCAAAATATTCAGGACGTCTGATGGAGTTAGGCCCCGCAATCCCTTAAATTGGAAGCCTTTGATGCCTGCCTTATTCATTTTTTTGCCTTTGCCATCAGTGTGTGCTATACTGTGATACACCTTGTACGCAGTGTTTGGCAATGAAGCAAGAAAAAAAATCATATTTTCGTCTAGCTGTTTCTTCTATAGAAAAATTAATGCATTTGGAACCAATGCATGAATTAATTTACACAAATTCTACTTAATATAACTCACAGTCATCATTAAAGTATCTGCACAAGATGTTCTCCACTTCTGTGTTTTTTCTGGTGTTTCTTCATCTGCACATTTTCCTGCTATTGTATATAGACGCATTCTACAAAATTGTACCTGAATTGGAATTGACAAATTTCATCGTAACAGGTTTTGCATACAGTAAAATAACATACCTTATCTTGTGTAGTCATTTTGTTTACAAATTCTGTTGCTCTATTATGCCTATGAGCAACATGCTGTGCTTGCTCGTCAGTCAGATTGACATAAACACTAACACTTCGACAAGTAAAATGTTTATCACTGGCAAGGGACTTATTTTCATTTATGAGTTGCTGCAGAGCAATCCGGGTGTGATTTCCGCCAATGCACTCATACATGTAGCTGGTGGCATTCTCTTTGTGGAACGATTCACCGCTTTTCAATTGTACTAGTCCAATAATAGGTGACACTTCATTCATTCGATTCGTTAACATTTCTGCTTTCAGCATTTCGATAAATGTTTCATCAGGTGTGCGGATTAAACGTGAAGTTGCAGGTGACACAAGTTTCATAACAGGGATCTGAAACATTCCTGCCAAATAATAACAAATACTCAATTACAATAATAATAAGAAACATGCCTAGTTTAGGAAGAACTATAATGTTTTATCTAAAGGAGACTCATATAAGTAAGTCTTCATAGAAGTGTGTTTCAATAGATGAAAACATTTACAATTCAGCAATAAGTTTCTTTAGTACTAAGTACTTCTACAAATTTATCATACTTTAAAGTACTTTTGTCAAAGAGAATTAGTTTGTGGTTATTAAATAAAAAATAAAAATATATATTCAAAGTATTCTAAACACTCAAACACATTTCAATAGTAATACTTTAATGGTGAAACCATGTATATTAAATAACTGTGTATCACAATGTAGATGTATGATGATGATATATTATACATTTTTTGGACTTCAATTTTGTGACCTACAGAAAATTGCTGTGATTGTGTGGTATTATAGTAGTTAATTTATAATACATTTAAAATTAGATTATATCATGATTGCAATATCTGTTATATAACATATGCATTTACATTGTAGTATTCCTACATATATATTACAGCACAGTATATTAACATACCCAGATATCCATCTTTAACTGCATCATCAATTTTGGAATGTTTAAAATCCAACTCAGACTCCACTGATGAATGCTTCTGACAACCATCTCTTTCAGTTGAGGAATGCTGAACATCCACCTCAGCTTCTCTTGATGAACGCTTCCGACAATCATCTCTTGCATCAATTGAGGAATGCGGAACATCCAACTCAGCTTCCCTTGATGAACGCTTCCGACAATCATCTCCTGTCTCAAGCCTTGAGTTGCCTTCAGCACAATCTCCATTATGTACTAGGAATATTAAATTACGGTCATGTAATTTTTGAGATGTGGATTCCATTCCTATCATTTTATCACCTGGCAATTTTTAGTGCTTTACAAGTCTTCATGCAACTATAGTAAATAATACATTGATGCAATGCATTTTCACTCCTACAATTATGGAATTCCATCACTAGTTCTTAACCATCTACACAATGTCGCTGATGCCAACTCTTTACCATAATCACCATATTTCAATCTAAGTAGATAACAGTTTATGGCTGGCATGGAGTAATTTGATGTTTTAGATGCTGAATCATGCTTAATTGCTGCAAAATTCTTTTTGCATTACAGATTCACTATACCTGCCAAATGGGGTTCACACGCAGATGTGTCAAGCTCATCAGATCTACTGACATCCAACAGCTGCCTTTTGGAACCTATAAGTGAATTCACTCAAACAGGAATGCAGCATTGTGTACAAATGTTAATTTGTGTTAAATTATTTCTCTTTGATAGAACCTTATGGTAAACTCATATAAACATGCAGTGCATTAATATTTATTCAAACTCGCCAACGAGCATCAATATGAAAGGTTTCAACAGGGGAGTGACAATCTTCCACACACAAAAAAGTCTCATACTAATGATTGATGCTAAATGTATAGATAACTGTTTCTTTCATGAAAGAGGCTTATATCTCGGGATCAGTGAGCAGAATCCATGCAAGGCAGCAATGCAGTACACGATAATAAATAATCACTTTAATACATGGCAAATACGTTTTAAATAAACTTCGTAACTATTATTTTATACTTTGCAATAGCAATGTTCTTTAAACACAATAACAGAAAAGGCATACAGTTCAATCCTTTGGTGCTCACATTTCGTCAGTCTACATGCAGTGTTGCCTAACTGTGCATGCATAGAGTGAGACTTCGTCACGTGCGAGTTCTTATATGGAGGTAGCGTTTTAAGTAATACAGGAAGATAGGATTAACTGCAGTGTCTCCACACCTACCAGCCCCTAGTTTGAAGCATTATTACCCCCCCCCCCCCCCCCCCACGATAAAACCAGCCGCGAACCCGGGATACTATATCTATGACCGTAAAAAAAGGTTCATAAAGTTGTAAGGCTCTGAATTATTATTTAGCCATACATTTCAACGCTGGCGTTACATTTCTATTGCGCGTACTGGATTTTTTATAATGTACAGTATGTGTTAGGTCCCTTTTCGCGGAAACGATCCCATATTCTGTACAGTGTAGTTATTTACATGAGAATGAACGAATAGATCTACCAATAATTCGACGCTTACGTGGATCACGAAGTAATGGCATAACTTCTTCTTTCCACACTTTGCAAAACTTCTTAGACGTATCAGCTTTTTCAAATTTCCGACACATTGGGTTAGCCGCACTATTGAAAGCAGTAATGTCCAAACCTTTAGGGCGCGGCGTCCCTGGTATTGTTTGAAACTGGAAGGCGATGACACGGTTATAGAAGTTGCAACATTAATGGAAACCCAGTCTTAAATACAGTTGCGCTTATAGTAACTCAGAAGACGGGACGATGCTTTATAAACAACAAAGAAACAAACAGAATGAACACCTCAATCTAATTTAACCTACAACTTACAACGACGTATTCTTTTCCATCCTTCTGAAAACTTCTAACATCCACAACCGGTCCAACACATTTCTGATCGCCTTTTACATCAATCATCAATTTGTTTTCACCATTCATGATCACCAACTCCTTACGAACATCTGAAAACTCCAGGTACCACATTTCCAACCAACGCACTCAAAAAAATATCACGTGGCAGAATACGACGCACAAGATTACATCATATTAGTTAGCACATTCCATACGCATGCCTAAAGATTCACACATTCGTTGCGACCACACGTTCAGCATATATAAAATGCCCAAGGCAGTGTCCGTATTGTGCAATGATATGGAAAAAACATAATTACATAGTGAAATAACTAATTTATTAAAATTGCTGTTCACATAGCATGCAATTCCATGAAATTCATAGGATGTGATAAAACAGAGAACTTGACTGGTCACCCCCATCTCGCAAATAAGATGTGACAGTGGGCATTGTGCCTTTAAGAGTGACCAGCCATACAAACTGGTCAGTTCTTATCTCCAGGTATCTCACTACACTTCCCAAATGGCTTGGGATGTGGTGGAACTCTGGCTTTCCTTAAAACAGAAAACTTGACTGGTCACCCCCATCACACAAATGATATTCATAGGTTGTGACAGTGGGGAAATGTGCCTTTAAGAGTGACCAACCCTACAAACTGGTCAGGTCTTATCTCCAGGTATCTCACTACACTTTCCAAATGGCTTGGGATGTGGTGGAACTCTGGCTTTCCTTAAAACAGAAAACTTGACTGGTCACCCCCATCACACAAATGATATTCATAGGTTGTGACAGTGGGGAATGTGCCTTTAAGAGTGACCAACCCTACAAACTGGTCAGGTCTTATCTCCAGGTATCTCACTACACTTTCCAAATGGCTTGGGATGTGGTGGAACTCTGGCTTTCCTTAAAACAGAAAACTTGACTGGTCACCCCCATCACACAAATGATATTCATAGGTTGTGACAGTGGGGAATGTGCCTTTAAGAGTGACCAGCCATACAAACTGGTCAGTTCTTACCTCCAGGTATCTCACTACACTTCCCAAAAGGCTTGGGATGTGGTGCAACTCTGGTTTTCATTAAAACAGAAAACTTGACTGGTCACCCCCATCACACAAATGATATTCATAGGTTGTGACAGTGGGGAATGTGCCTTTAAGAGTGACCAGCCATACAAACTGGTCAGTTCTTACCTCCAGGTATCTCACTACACTTCCCAAATGGCTTGGGATGTGGTGGAACTCTGGCTTTCCTTAAAACAGAAAACTTGACTGGTCACCCCCATCACACAAATGATATTCATAGGTTGTTACAGTTGGGAATGTGCCTTTAAGAGTGACCAGCCATACAAACTGGTCAGTTCTTACCTCCAGGTATCTCACTACACTTCCCAAATGGCTTGGGATGTGGTGGAACTCTGGCTTTCCTTAAAACAGAAAACTTGACTGGTCTACAACAGTACTACATATTGTGTGTCAGGAAATGTTCTACACAAACACAACATGCAATGCTGAGAAAAATTATTGTCTTAATTTATCTCCTATACTGAACATGCCATGCACTCATTGCTAATGGGAGTTAGCTTATCCTAGATGTTTTGCACATATAAACTACACACGAGTAATTTTTTAAATGGTTGCATGCATGTTGTAAGCGTAATATTACTTATTGCGATTATGTTGCATTGTTTTCTGAGAGGTGCGCAATATTACTTAGCTCTGTAATATGATTAGTACGTACCCTACACTCATGTACATGCCAAGCACTGCATGAATACAAGCAGGATCACATAACATGTACACAACAAGTACGAATGCTATGCAAACATGTATTTGATGGATGAAAATTGGCATGCAGAGAACACTAACAGCACTGTCCTAACATTCATAAAACTTGAGCTGAAGAAAAAGAAAATGAGTATTTACAACAAGAAATATGTTATCAAATATATGAGCGGCTTGTGTTGTACATGCATGCTTAAGCACACAAGTTCTATTCCTTACATTTTAATAATTAGTTCATAACTCTTCTATGACAGGCTCTTCACTGGTCTGGGACGTCTTTGATGTCTTAAGAGCAAATGGGTGCTCACCTCAATGCTCAAATAAAGTGCACCATCTTTCAGCACTGGATATATTGAGCTACCACCACTATTTTATTCAGCTTCCAAAATCAGCAAAACTTCAATGGATAGTCGACTACCTCAACACACACTCCTCCAGTTTCAATCCCTGTGAAGCAATGCACGTCATAGCTGGAAAAAATGTCTGTCAAGCACTTTGGATTGCAACCTTAGGAATAAGCACCTCTTTGTACTACAAAGCTAGAAAGATGGTTTCTGGTGGATCCATTCATGTGTACAGAGACATACAGCGCACACCCTTACAGAAATCGAGTCGAGCAGTTGCATGGATGCATAACTATTTCAGTTTAATCGGAGATCAAATGCCGCACAGAATGATAGTGCACCTTCCTAGCAACCTATCCAAGTTGTCAGTTTATAATAGAATGGCTTGTGATATGAGGAGTAGGGGACTGGAACACATTGTATGTCAAAGCCAATTTTTCAGACTGTGGGATGAGCATTTTGCTCATGTGAGTATACCAAAGGTATGTCAGATCAGACAATTATACAAAGTATTAAGATTTAATGCATTTTATTCTAGGAAAATCGATTCACTAAGTGTGATATTTGTAGCATAGTTAAAAGTGAAAAGGAAAGAACTATGGATCCCAACAAGATAGCACAATTAAATGAATTAATGGAGGATCACTTAAAACTACAAATGTGAGTTCGTACTTCACGATAATATGTAATAAACTACTATTATTCACATGCAGGGATCAGAGGAAAAGATATCATTGTATTCGTGAACGTGCAGAGACTGACAGAAGCATTATGTCAGTAATAATTGATGGCATGGACCAAAATAGCACACAGCTTCCACATACCAAGCGATTGCAGAAGTCAGATGCAAATCTATGGCATTTTCGGACTCACCTTACTGGTGCCATACTACATGGAAACAAAGCAGTGGTATATTTGGACTATCTTCAGTGGCCACACGATCCAAATCTAACTATCAATGTGTTATTGGAGGTAACTTGGATGTTTTGCGTTTAAAATTTTGTCATAATCCTATTTTGGTTAGGTTATTTTGTCACACTTCCACAATCTACAACATTTGTCTCAATCAATACCAAAACGGTTGTATATTCAACTGGACAACACAGCCCGCGAAAATAAAAACCGATGTGTCTTATCATTTTTATCTTTATTGGTGGAGCTTGGAGTAGGTACAATGCATTGTTGCAGCTAAATGCTAACTTACAACATGTTGGATTACAGATTGAGCTGGGTTTCTTAATGGTTGGGCACACCCATGAAGATATTGATGCCTTGTTTGGGAACATTGGCAAATGGTTGAAGAAAAATAATGCATTAACAGTCACCGGTAAGTAATTTATTGACATGTTTACTACTTTATGAATGTCTTAATGTCGTATCATTTAGATTTACTAGATGGTTGCAAACAGGCAAACAAAATGGTTCAAGAGGCTGTTCCCTTGTCACAAATGATGGATGTTAAAACATGGCTTCTACCTCATACAGAAGAACTGCACAACCATTCCAATCCGCATATATTCAAATTTTACAGGAATGCTGATGGCCATGCTGAAATGAAGTACAAACATTGGACTCAAGATAGTTGGGAGCCAAGTGGAAATCAACCGGGTTTGAAGCTATTAAAGGTGACCAAATGTTGTATTATTAATAGTATTCCAAGGTGTGTACCGGTGACTACTACTCAGGCACATACTTGTAATTATCTGCCAATTGAGTCAGCGCAAGGACTTGAAATAAAATGTGTTGCTACATGTAGCATTATGCAAATATAAATTTTACAATTTGTCTTATTCTTTTAAACCAAGACATGTAAAAAGTAATGATTGATGGTTATTTTAGCCCTGACATTTATTTGAATTTCTCAGACTACTGTAAATGGTGTGCCTGGTATTGTGAAACCCAGTCCTGCCAAACAAGACATGGATGCTCTTTCCGGTTCAATGTCAAAGTTTGTTTGCCTTCATGACACCCAGAAGAAGTGGTGGACGTCATTTCTATCAGGATTGAATGACGAATTTGAAAAAGAGTCTTACAATGTAGACACATGGGTGTTACTGGATATCATTGCCATTGTCCAAGCATGCGATAAACAAGACATTCCAAAGTCTTCACTTCTACCTTCTCAGTTAGTAAAACGTCACACAAACATTACAACTGACATTCCTGAAGTAAGTCGTATGTATGTGTATGTGTATTGCTATGCTTGACTAATCTTTGTTAGGTCTATATTGGACACCGAAGAAGCAAAAAGAAAGAAGGAAATGAAAAAACAGAATTTGAAGATATTAGTGAACCGGTTCGTAATTTTCTTAATCCTTAATTTATAATGGGTCAACAGAGTCACTGTTAAATCAAGGAATTGTTATCTGCCAAACTAATGCTACTTTAGTGACCAACATGCCTGACATTTCAAAAGGAGAATGCTAAGGTGACAAATCATTATTCCTTTTTGATATTTCAAAGCCAATCATTCGGATTGACAATGCTTTTGTTTCTAGTTTTGAAATTTCAAGCAGGCCATGGAATCATTTCTGTCGTATATAGATACAAATCGCATGACAAAATTATTCCTTTTTGAAATTTCAAAATCAATCATTCTAAATGCTTCAATGCTTTTTTTTCAAGTTTTGAAATTTCAAACAGCTCATGGCATCATTAATGTAATTGTAGGATAGATCATTACTCTATTTTGACATTTCAAAACCAATCATTCTGATGTTCTAAATGCTTCAATGCTTTCATATCTTAGACTAGTTAATTTCAAACAGGTCATGGCATCATTTATGTTATATAAAGATACAAATTGTATGAAAGATTTTTATTCCTTTTAGAAATTTCAAAGCTGATCATTTTGGATTTTCTAAATGCTTCAATGCTTGTTTTTCTAGTTTTGAAATTTCAAGCAGGTAATGGCATCTTTTCTAATTTGAAATTTCAAAGCCAATCATTCTGATGTTCTAAATGCTTCAATCTTTTTTTTCTAGTTTTGAAATTTCAAGCAGATCATGGCATCATTTATGCCCTATACAGATACCATTTGTATCATTATATTATCTAAATGCTTCCAAGGTTTTTTTTGTTAGTTTTGAAATTTCAAACAGCTCATGGCATCATTTTCATTTTACTCGTATAAAGATACAAATTGTTTGACATATCATTATTACTTTGAAACTTCAAAACCAATCATTCTGATGTCCTAAATACTTCAATGCTTTGGTTTCTAGTTTTGAAATTTCAAGCAGGTCATGGCATCATTTATGTTGTATAAATGTACACATTGTATGACATTATTATGTCTTTTTGAAATTTCAAAGCCATGATTAAAATGCTTCCAAGCTTTTTAAATTAGTTGTGAAATTTCAAACAGCTCATGGCATCATTTTACTCGTATAAAGATACAAATTGTATGACATATCATTATTCGTTTTGAAATTTCAAAACCAATCATTCCGATGTTCTAAATTATATCAATGCTTGCTTTTGTTTCTAGTTTTGAAATTTCAAGCAGGTCATGGCATCATTTATGTCGTATAAAGGTACACATTGTATGACATCATTATTCCCTTTTTGAAATTTTAAAGCCATGATTCGGATTTTTAAAATGCTTCAAAGCTTTTTAAATTAGTTTCGAATTTTCAAACAGCTCAATAACATGGCATCATTTTACTCGTATAAAGATACAAATTGTTTGACATATCATTATTACTTTGAAACTTCAAAACCAATCATTCTGATGTCCTAAATACTTCAATGCTTTGGTTTCTAGTTTTGAAATTTCAAGCAGGTCATGGCATCATTTATGTCGTATAAATGTACACATTGTATGACATTATTATTCCTTTTTGAAATTTCAAAGCCATGATTAAAATGCTTCCAAGCTTTTAAATTAGTTTTGAAATTTTAAACAGCTCATGGCATCATTTTACTCGTATAAAGATACAAATTGTATGACATATCATTATTCGTTTTGAAATTTCAAAACCAATCATTCCGATGTTCTAAATTATATCAATGCTTTTGTTTCTAGTTTTGAAATTTCAAGCAGGTCATGGTATCATTTATGTCGTATAAAGGTACACATTGTATGACATCATTATTCCTGTTTGAAATTTCAAAGCCATGATTCGGATTTTTAAAATGCTTTTTAAATTAGTTTTGAAAATTCAAACAGCTCATGCCATCATTTTACTTGACTGTATAAAGATACAAATTGTATGACATCATTATTCCTTTTGAAATTTCAAAACCAATCATTCTGATGTTCTAAATGCTTCACTCCTTTCATATCTATTTTTGAAATTTCAAACAGGTCATGGCATCATTTACAAATTATATGACATATCTTTATTCCTTTTAAAGCTGATCATTTGGATTTTTAATGCTTTTTTTTCTAGTTTTGAAATTTCAAGCAGGTCATGGCATAAATTATGTCCTATTTGATATTTCAAAGCCAATCATTGGAATATTTCTAAATGCTTCAATGCTTTGTATCTATTTTTTTTAAATTTCAAACAGGTTATGGCATCACATATGTCATATAAATTGTATGGCAGATCGTTATTCCTTTTTGAAATTTCAAAGCCAATCATTCTGATTTTCTAAATGCTTTAATGCTTTTTAATCGAGTTTTGAAATTACAAACAGGTCATGGCATCACATATGATACAAATTGTATGACAGATCGTTATTCCTTTTTGAAATTTCAAAGCCAATCATTCTGATTCTCTAAATGCTTTAATGCTTTTTTATCGAGTTTTGAAATTACAAACAGGTCATGGCATCACATATGATACAAATTGTATGACATATCGTTATTCCATTTTGAAATTTCAAAGCCAATCATTCGTGTTTCAATGCTTTTTGAAAAGAGCAGCACCATTTTCATGGTCTCCGCCTCCCAGGAGAAACCCACATCGGCAAGATCTGTACGACCATTGTGGTGTCTCGATTTGGGAGTCTCCATTCTGTTTGTTTTTGCGGGCAAAGCCTGGAGGGAGAGAACATTTGGGGCAGGTTTAGCATCATCAGAATGTAAAACTGGTGTGCCCATATTGTTGGCTATCATTAGTCTGTACATTTTGTGTTGTTTTATCATTGGTTTGTGTTGTGGTAAGCTCAGTTAGCGTGATGTTTCTGTTTCTGATGCACTTGTGCGGTGTAATGAAATATTTAGTAGGTTCCATGTGTATTTCAGGCCAATATGGATTATATGCTCTGTGTGTTTGGCAGGCATTGTTTCAGGTCGTGTATTTGCTAATGAGGGCCATTGGATGTTCGGGGATCAGTTTGAGGATGGAAGGGAATAGAGAAGTTGAGAATAGGTATCGTCTGGGTTTTGGAATAGGAAATCCGTCTGTTAGCTCACATGTTTTGTGCCCTTCTTCTCGTTCTTTCTGCATGTGTACGATTTTGTTCACCACCAGCTTTGTATCCATAGGATGTTCAGTGTCATATCTTTTCATTCTGAATTGTAAGTTTAGGCTGATTAGTTTGTACATGAAGATGTAGCGAGTAGCTGGTTTTTGTACGCTGAGGAAAGGAGGGCAGTTGTGTTGGTGTATGCAGTTAGTTTGTTGAAGTGGTTGAGGTTAGGAACAACAATACATCAAGAGACATACATAAATACAAATACGCCATGAATAAACAACATCTCTGTACATACAGTATTCAAAGCATTTTCTAAATGCTTCAATGCTTTTTTTTTCTTATTATTATTTAACAGGTACTTCTTATTATATTCTACATGTATACAATAATACAATTATAATAAGATAAATGAATGCACCCTACTATTGCTAATAGTCAGGGACAAAACATTTGGGGAGTCTTAGAGAGTATGGCTGTGGCGTTGGTTCTAACTAAGTTGAGGTTCAGCCTTGCATTTGGCATCATTTTCATCATAATATAACAGGTATAAAATTAATACACATTCAACCGTACATGAACAATACATTTAAAATCATACTACCACTAAACAACATCATTGAAAGGAGAGGACAGTCAGGGTTGGAGGCAAAGTTCCATGCAGCATTCCCCTCTGAATGCAACTGAAAACCTTAGTTTGCATGAGGTATACTAGAGTGCTTTTAAAATTTAAAATGGGTCATAGCATCATTTATGTCGTATATATTATGACAGATCATTATTACTTTTTGAAATTTCAAAGTCTCAATGCTTTTTTTAACGTTTTGAAATTTCAAACAGGTCGTGGCATCATTTATGTAGTATATAAGATACAAAATGTATGACAGATCATTATTCCTTTTTGAAATTTCAAAACCAATCATTCTGTGTTTGAATACTTTTTTTCTAATGTATGTGATTGGTTTAAGTGTTTAGATCTTTTTCATAAATTCTACGAGGAATAAGAGGAAAAATGATATAAATGATATTTTAGTCACCATTAATGACAAATTGAGGAACAACTAATGGCCAAATCCTATGACAATCAGTCATAACATATTTGAAATTTCAAAATAGCTGTGTATTGAACATTAATATGTCACTTGTTTTTTCAACATTAGGCCACTGAAGTAGGAAATAATCCTGCAGATTCCAAAATTCAACCTGAAGAGTTTGTTGCCCTTGGCCTTCAACAATACAGTGATGAACTTCCTCAGGTTGCCCGAGTGTTAGCTCTGGATGGTGATAATGTCACTGCTGAGTGGTGGACCGGAACATATAGTGGCACCTGGATCCCATGGATGGTGAAAGGACAATCTCAGTTAATTGAAGTGCACAAGAACTGCATAGTGTCAAAAATTGCACTATCTAAATCAAACAGGCTTCACAGCAGCGCTGTTAAATTACTTAAAGAAGCATACAAAAGTTTTGAATTCATGTAACGTGTTTTGATCAATTCACTATTAATGTTCCTCAAACACAGTCGCAGTTTGAATGATATAACTTTTTTTGTCTTCTTTATTCAGTAGGGTTTGTGTTTGTCTTGCTGGTTATAATTTTTTTTTTGAAGGATGCACATGTTATTTGAAGGATGTATTCGCACATCTGGTGAATGTAAGCTATAAAGATAATAATTTTCAAGAAATGCTTGAATCTTTTAAGCATTACGAGCAGATTCATTCAAAAAAAGGCAAATGAGAAATTCCACGGTGAAATGAGAAGTGGTTATGTACATTTATAAACGTAAGCAAGTGGTCTTTGGCCCTGCTCCCTAAGATTTTAACACCCTGTTCGGGGATAAGGGAGTAATAGTACCTCTATCAATTTAGAGAGTTGGCTGCTGTTAGTAAAGGAATTGTTGGCAGCCGGGCAAAATGTAGCATATGGGACAGTTTCCGCGATAATTGCCCCACGGTTAAAATGTTATAAAACTGCATCGCGTCTGAATCGCTATAGCTTCCCAACGGATAACGCTATCGACTTCCTATTTTCAACACTTCATAGTGAAATGGTGTAGTATGAAGTGTTGAAAATAGGAAGTCGATAGCGTTATCCGTTGGGAGGTTATAGCGATTCAAACGCGATGCATTTTTATAACATTAACCGTGGGGCAATTTTCGCGGAAACTGTCCCATATAGCGTTTTGAATTTGAAATGTATAGCAACAAGTAAAATTAAAAGACACAGACCTTAAAAGAGAAATTCAAATCTGCTTTAAAAAAAAAAACCAACAACTTAATGATGAAATTTTTGTACGTACAAACAACACACATATAGCTGCATTTCAATACGGTTCTGCGATTGAGTGGCCTAACGTTGATCCTGGATCTGTACAGGTATGACCAGAATGATCAAAACTGTCTCATCAATATACAGCTGATTGCAGCATTTCACTAGTTACGCACGTGATGACTTAGCTGTGACAACTTAAACACATACAATGGACATACGGTTGTGCTGCAAACGGTATTCAGTATTATGATCTCGACGCCCATCCTGGGCTCGAACATTTCTATAGCGCGTTTACACGTGTCAGAGCGCATATCAATATTCGGATGGTATAGTGCTGGGTTCGACTTACATGTACTTGTACACGAAGTACAGTTCATAAAGATACTAATTAGCCTTCTGGGCATGCGCTTCTATACAAGGCATAACGAATGTCAGTAATTTTTAAAAGGCACCTATTTACTGTAGCAGAGCGCAATGACCATGTTGTATCCCGAGCCGTTTTGAATGACCTATTCAATCTTATATATACATACATTCACAGTAATAAAACCAGCACAGCACACAAAATACGATATACATGCGTGAACTGTGCTGAGCATGTACTAACAATGAATATACATGAATGTTTGTGACTTGTGAATACGACTTAGCATGTCAATGATTATAGGATTTCAGCTAGTTTCGTACATTTGCAGTGTCACGGATATACTTCATGTTGTGACCGCCGCAGCCCTGTACATGGTGGTGAGTTGAATACGCAACAGCGCGCGCAACCATCTTTTATTGGCGGGGCATATACGTTCCGGATCCAAGTATATTTCTCGCGCCGGCTTGAGGTGTGTGCGTACTGGCGTACATCAGCACTCGACTGGTGCCAGCCGTATAGCATGCATACAACGCAGGTATGTACGTTTAAAGAAAAGAGGGCGCTGTGTACTACTATACGTGTTGCATGCATGGAAACCAGCTCGTGCCAACGATGCAGCACTTACAGGTCTATTTTCAAAATGACTAATAAATCGCTCGTGCCCATAGCAACGGTCGTAACAGTGTGTGTTAATTGCAATACTTATCCTTACACGCATGCACACACACACAGACACGACCACACACTCCACCACTACCACCCCCATATATACATGTACATATTAACTAAATTAAATGTACGACACATGCACAGACAAACTAGCAAGCACCCCACATCACACACACGCACGCACGCACGCACACACATGCACAAAAACACACGAGCGCGCTCGCACAAACACACCCGTACCCATGCACACAACACTTGCACGCACTTGCACAAACACACACCCACAATAACACACACACACACACACACACACACAAACACACACACACACACACACACACACACACACACACAAATACACGCACAGGCAAGCACGAGTGCACACGCAGAAACAAACACGAGTTCACGCACTCAAACACACCCACACGAACACCTGCACACCAGCGATAGTACAGACATATGCCCCGTTAACATGCGGAGTCTCACCAATATCCATGCAGGCGGCTGTGCATATTGCAATATACATGTACATGTAGGGCACATCAGTATTTATAGCAGCTAGGCCTGTACAAGCTTCAGTAATATAGCTACACCTGCAGCTGTCAAAACGAGTGGTGCATGATATGACCAGATCAACAGATAGCGCTCATCATGAGTCCGGGACTGACAGGCTACATAAACAGAGACAAAATATCTCTGGTATAAAGTTATTTATAATCTCTGATTGGTTTGCATAATCTGTTGCTTACCATTCACTCTTATACATGAATGTCAGAGATGTGAGTAGTAAACTGATATATTACATAGTAGCTGGGTGCATTAGAAGATTATTCTGTAATCTGTATCTCGTGCATTCTGTAGGGTGTTTGAAGCCAAAAATAGTACTTGGTAAAGCTATTTTAGTTTATTTTTTTACGGCCAAGTCGGAACTGCGCACGATTGTGCATCATTCTACTATTGCTGCCTATAATGTCCTGAACAGGATCGACGGGGTGGCCACGCATTGGGCTATTCCATTTAATGCCGTAGAGAGGGGGGGGGGGGGGGGGGGGGGGAGGGCAAATCTATCCTTATACATACAGTACATTGCAGTACTAGCTAGAAACACCGTTTGAATTAGATTGGATAATTATAATGTTCTTTTTGCATCACACGCAACGCCATGCATAATACGTTTTAGCCCCGTACATCCCTGGCGAGGTATCCAAGGCCCGACAGCCCTAGGTGCCCGTCTTCGGATATCACGTGGGGCGTTATATTATATTAATAATTATAGCATAATTGGTATTGCAGTAGTTTGCAAAACTTCTTAGTAAGATTCAACCCCTATTAACGCATATTAGCCGAAGCGTTTGAACCTTGCATACAGCATATTACAGTGCATTCATTGACCAATATCTTTTCACACAGACTCAAAGTGCACAATCGATAAAAGCGCGATACCATGCACATCACCTTGGCGGCCATTCTAGTAACCCTCAGCGCCGCCTCACTGGGGGACTGCGCCGGCTCAATAGAAACTCCTCAGAACTGCACTGACTGCCCCAACATCGGAGCATTTTTGAGTTGTGATCCACAGACCTGTGATTGGCTACTCTTGAATGGGTTCTGGGTGGGCAACGTCACGGAGGGAGGTGGTCCATTGGTGACCGGTTGTCCCACTGAGTACTGTGCATTTGACGAGGGTGATACAGTCGTTCGAATTCCAAGAAGTGCGATTCAGTCGCTTAGCGAGTTTTTGTGCAATGGATCTCATCGAATGGGAACAGTATGCGGCCAATGTCAGCCTGGATATGCTCCAGCCGTAAACACGGACACAAACTATTGTGTCCCTTGCAACTCCCAGAGTTCAAAGGTCAACTGGATCTACTATCTGCTGGCGGTTTACGTACCTCGTCTTGCAGTCTTCCTCGTCATCGTTGTGTTCAACATTCGTCTCTCCGCCGGCCCTCTGAATTCATTCATACTTTTCGCCCAGATTATCTCAACCACTGTAGATATCGGCGAGCAGGGTGAGGCCCCACTGAACATATTATATGGAAGCGGCACATCTGCTTTTCAAAAATCGTTCAAAATTCCTTACAATCTTTTTAATTTGAACATATTCGGAAATCTACTACCGCCGTTTTGTTTGCACGAAAGCCTGGATACCCTTGGAGTCATCGCCCTGCACTACGTCGATGCTTTGACGCCCTTGATAGTCATCCTAGGGATGGCGGTGCTCCTAGGATGTCGCAAGTGTCTAAAGATGGAGGCCGCTGTACGTACGGGATGCGTCTTTCGAAAGTGCCGGGTTAGTGGTTCTTCACTGATGCAGGCGCTCGCCGCATTCACCGTCCTCTCATATAACCGGCTATGCGAGACTACAACCTACCTTCTTATTACACAACCGCTGTATGACAGCAACCTTCAATCTGTGGGTGAGGTATTGTTCTTTCAAGGTACGAAATCGACGAGTGACCCCATTTACACTCTTCGCTACAAGATACCCGCGTACTTGGTCATGACTGCACTTATAGTCGTGTCTATTACACTGCTCCATTACCCAATTAAGATGGTGGAGTGGCTGATATCGAAAGTGAGCTGCTTGAGGAAATTATACCCGAAAGCAATCCTTGCTGAATTTCTCGACGCATTTCAGGGCTGTTTCAAAGACAATCGACGCTGGTTTGCTGGATTATACTTTGTATTGCGACTGCTGCTGATATTAGCCTATATCCAACCACTTTTACGGCAGTTGCTCATACAGCAAATTCTGTTCGTAGCCTTCACGTTTCTGTTTGCTATTTTTAAACCGTACAAAGACAGACGCCTTAACTATCTCGACATTTTTATGTTTGCGAATTTGGCACTCATAAATATTCTCACGTGGTACACAGCGAACGGGATAGTACCCGACATCCCACCCATTGTGGCTTGCATAATATTTGAATCAACCTTGGTATATCTACCAATGCTCTATTTTGTTGCTTATCTGCTGTGGCACAGCACCAGACGCTGTCGCGAAAGTACTAAGATCAAGGTGATGGAATGGAGTCACAAAGTCGATGAAAGGATTCAACGACCAAACCATATTCAAGGCGAAGACCCCAGTTCTTACGTGGAAATTGATAACCAGATTCTCAGTGGTCGCTTCGGAAACAGTTTAGAATTAAATAGCAGGAAGGGTAATACCAATGCACGTATTGTTTAACATATTTTTTGTTTGAAGGAGTGTACGGTGCAAGTCATGTATCTTGCTATGATCAAACGACTTCAATGCAACCATTTAAAAATAATTTGTTAGCATGGCATTGCATGCTTCAGTGTGAAGCCGATGTCACGCGATAAGTCGCGTGATATGTCGCGTGATAAGGTTATGATATGAGATAAAACGTTGACATCAATTAACTAGTGCATGCAGTCTTTGCCACATGATTTCATATTTGGCAGCTGCGTATTTCCGAGACCAATCGCGATTCTCAGCGCACCCGATATCAATAACACCCTGCGATTAAGCCGGTGTCACGATGATATACATGTAGATTATCTCCCGTAACAATTTTACAGTCCTCCGGATAATGTACATGTTATCCGGAATTGTTTATCTCCACGGAGAAATTGTCCCAAAAATGAAATTAATAATAAAAACCAAACAAGCGTAGCATATACACATGTTTAGTTTGTGTGTGTGTGTGTGTGTGTGTGTGTGTGTGTGTGTATGTGTGTGTGTATGTCTGTGTGTACGTGTGTGTGTATGTGTGTGTGTGTTGTGCGTGTGTGTGTGTCAGTGTGCGTACGTGCGTGAGTGCGTGGGTGTGTAATAAATGCGTGCTTGTGTGCCGTGTTTGATAAATCCTTATACCCACGAGTCTCAAGACCTAGCTGCAGCAAAAGAGCGCTATAGTTGAATTAACAACCTTACAGCAGTCTGCTGAGTGATATCTCAGCTTCCACTAACTCGCTTAGAGTTTCTTCACCCTGCACTTTTAGTCACTCATGCAGTCAGTCCTAGTTTTTTCCCTTTTGTATGCTTTGTTCTCAACAAAGTTTCAACCATCTAAATTTCAGTTCTAGCTGTATAGCATGATGAAACTGCATTGTCACGATTCAACCAGTGCCATTCTCATTATCAGTTTAATTACACGAATACAAATATAACTCAGTATCATTGCATGACCTTTTCCAAATAATACTTAACTGTTTCTTCCAGTTTCATTCCTTGTTTATTGAAAATAAAGGAGGCCATCAACTGCAATTGATAGATTATATATATATAGTTAGTAATCAATGTCTAAATCACTTACATTTCTTACCTCATCGATGCAATTGTTGAAATATTTTGCATCGATCCTCCTGATCCTTGGATCCTGTTCAGTGTAGTCTGCTACAATGTATTGGTTGATCCAGAGTCTTCTGGCATATGGCACGTAACTACATTTCAGCAACAGAGAGGACTTGGTTGACAGACAGTGCTGGATGTTCATCAGTATGAAGAGATGGGGCAATCTGCTCAATATGTTGGATAAGATTCTTGGTCTGTTCTGCTTACATGGACTTTTTTCTAGGATACCTGCTTATTTTTGATGAGCAACACTGTCTGCACGATATGCACTCAGTCCTACGCGTATTATGCTCATGTAAAGTGTATGGCTGATGACCTTTATAATTACAATTTTTACTTTCCAATTGTCAGCAGTAAGCTTAGACCAGTCATAAACCTTTATAATGCACCAATCGCTCCACTGAATGATTATATGGCCCGGAGAAAGTTTTGGGAGATCCATTTGCAGGTAATTGATCATGTCAATGCCAAAGGCCCTTTGCAAATTGAATGCATTCAAAGCGCTGTCATGTAGTCTTCACTTTTCTAAATCTTGACACCACATGCAAACTCTGCAATGGCACCTCAGATCACATGAATATCACATTGCAACCTTGATTGGTGTGGTTCAACTTGTTCAAGTGTTATAGATTTTGGCATGAATTGGTTCGTGTTGTTTGGTGGCATAAAGTGATGCCAATAAAACAATGGTCACAAACAGTAACATGTAGAAGGCTGTATCTGGACCTCCAAACGTATGCTTATAAAATCAGCTCGAATCCTCTGGCGGATTGGAAGCAAAAGGCCTTCCTAGTCAGGGACCAAAATGGCAGGCTCTACGGCACTCGGATGCGCGGGACTTTTAATTTATGAAGAGGCTACTTTCTTTATGCGGATTTAAAACAGTTAAGAATTAGACTGCTCAGGTTTGTAAAATTGTTTTGGCATTTGGTTGTTGCGCGAAGGAGCTGCGAGTATGGATAAACAGCCGAAGTGACAAGAAAAATGGAATCCCAGAAAATTTTGCACCCCCGTGCCATTTTTCCTAGGAATTTTTGCACCCCCACTCCAATATCCCAGGAAACTCGGCATCCCTTCAGGAAAATAGGCATCACTTAGCATAGCCATTTCTCCTAGGAATTTTGGAACCCCCACTCTGCATTCCTATTTATAATAATGTAAATGTAGAATAAAAGTATACGAAGATTATTCACTGGCCTTCTGGCACATACGAAAGCAGAGGACCATTTCAAGGCTTTTTAATGGCTGTTACGTAATTACTAAATGTATGCACTTAATGCTTGAATTAATGATCTGATGCATTAAAGAATGAGCAGCTGCATTGAATGAGATAGTGACACACAACACACATGATGTTACATCTTTTTAGCTGTTTCAAAATGTTAGTGGTAGCCATGGGATATGTTTCATGTAATTGAGGCCATTGGACATGGACATGTAATGTAGACAACAATGGGAATCATGGGACAGGAGCATGTATGGGACCTAGAAAAAAAAACATAGCTACCATTTTCTTGTCAATATGATGTTGGCCAGTGATGCACATCTTTTACAATTAAAGAAAAGTGATATATATGCCTTCATCGTGATGCAAGCCAGGGTTGGTTTTCTGCGGTGAATGCTTGAGCCATTTGAATGCTTCTCCACATTTGGCATATATATATATAAATGGTTGAATTAATTAAGCAATGATGCTGCTTCGATGACCTCCAATTCCCTAGCCCAAGTGCCCAGAGTCTGCATCCTTAATCATTTCATATAGCTTACCATATATTTATCTGGGGATCTAAGGGAGGATAACATTGGATTTTTTTGAAGTGTGGATCATGTACGTTGTGATCAGCAGACGCAGTTCTTCATGAAACTCCTGTGATCCTGTTACAGCTAGAGAAACAGATCGAAAGAAACAATTTCCATCTGCAGCAATCCTAGCTGTTGCTAATGGGCAGGGTGACACAGCAATCATTGATGGCTGGAAAGTGATTCACATGGACTAATGTCAACCCTAGACGAGCACACCTCTCCTTTTGCCACAGACTGCAAACTGGCTGGTAGTTGATATGATCATTATGCTCTTCTTTGATAGTCAGATGATATGCTGCTGCACTGTTTTCCATATTCTAGTAAGCCATCAATGGTGAAATCCTTATCAGAAAAAAAATTTATTTTATTTCTGACCCACTTGCACAAATCATAAGACTCGTCAGAAAATAAATGTACCCAGAGGCTTCAACTTGGTTTTGGTGAATCTACACCCCACTAGTGTGGTATAGATCCACCAAAACCAAGTTGAATTCTCATGTACTTGGGTCATGGACTTGGGTACATTTAACCTGCATTTGTACTTGACTCCAAACATTTTACATGCATGGAGATCAGAAGCATGTACATCACATTATGAAGCCAAAGAGGAAGTTTGATGTACATTCTAGCTGATTTTACTAATGTTGCTCACTTCCTTTAACCATACAACATGTTGTTCCAAAGTTTTATCGGACTTTCCCTCTGAATTCAGCAAACTCAGCATGCATGTTTTCATTGACAAAAACAAAAGTTCTGCCCAAGACTTCTTGCAATGCAAGCTCATCTCATCATAAAACTCACGGAAGTCTGTCCATAATGAGACATCTATATCTTTACTCAATGCATACTCCTCTTGCTAGCTGCAATAATAATAATACACAAAGGATACCTTTGCTGCAGATCCAGTTCTGTATTCTGTAGTGAATAAATAAAAAATAAAAAAACAGAGTGCATCACAACATTAGGAAAATCAGCTAGAATTTACATCAAACTTCTTTGGCTTCATAATGTGACGTACATGCTCCTGATCTCCATATGGGTAAAATGTTTGGAGTCAAGTACAGATGCAGGTTCAAGTATTTTATGGTGCTCTGAACTGTGACTTTTCTGTTGTTCATTCTGACTTCCTTGCTCGTTGTAGTTATCATTTTCTTCATGGCCTAAACTGTCACCTATACCTTTTCCATCAGCTGCCTCTTGTTCACTTGCAATATAATTAGCATTGCCATACTCACTGCCACTTTTGTCTAACTCTTCAACTTTATCCACAATATCTTCTTCAACTACTGGATCAAGAAAACGCTTAAGGTGAGCAAGTGGATGGTTTGCTTCAATGCTTTTCTCTCCAATGTTTTCAGACAATATCTACCCTTGCCCAGGTCTTTTTTTGATGATGTAAGGGCCAAGCCATGGTTTCTCTAGTTTGCCTCCCATTTAGTGACTATTCTTTGCATTAGACTTCAATACCTTGTCCCCCACCTTAAATATAGAATTTGTGTTGTGTTTTTTATCATAGTGTAGCTTCTCTTTGTGTAGCCTTGGCACGATATTGTTCCACAAGAGCATTAAAATGTTTCAGGTGCTCAGGTTCTGTAAGAATTTGTGGCAATGAGCTACAACCCACAACATGTTCCACTTGCACATGAACTGGAAGCTTTGCCTCTCTAAAATGCATAAGAAAAAATGGGGTATAGCCAGTAGAAGCATGAATGGATGTCCTGTAAATAAATATATTTATGTAAATTTTATGATGCAAATACAGAATGCTTCATACCTGTAACTAAACATGATTTTCTCAATGTGATCATCCCAGTCCTTTTGTTTCTTGTTTACAACTTGAATCAGGGAACCTTTTAGTGTTTGATAAATCCTCTCTGTCAATCCATTTTATTTTGTCTGCAGATGATGTGCACTAGCAACTCTGTGCTCAGTGCCTGTTAACTTCAGAAGATGATTGACAACCTTACACTTGAAATAAAAGTATTAATGAACATACAGCTTGACATACATATAGCTAGCTAATCATGTAAATACAATGATGCGTTACACTAATCTAAATATAAAATTAATATAATTATAAATGTATGGAATCAATCATTGCAGCACAAAGGGACCTAGCATTGTTTATAAACGATTAAAAATGTAATGTTTTAGAACTTGTGAATCCCATTTCTTATGCACAGATTTGCTCATGGAGTTGCAAGGCCTGAACTTAATTCTCAATCAGCCATATGTTTCAGTATAGTCACATGTAACGCTACAATAACGGGTCAGCCCGTTTCATAACGGAACGCATAACCGGACAGCACGTTATGCAACTGGATGCCGGTTATGTAATGTTGGTGCAAGTACTGCAGATGGTGTAGAAGTAGTCAGTACCAAATGGGTAGCTGCTGTTATCGAATCTGTAGATATCCACCTAAATCCAGTTGCATGATTGGCACAGCCATGTCTGACATGAAGTAGAAATAAAAAAATAAAATAAAGGTGAGGATTAACCATAAACTACTTCCCAGACCTTCATTTCATAGGCTCGCTTTGTGTTAGTTAGTTGAAACTATGCAAGTTCATTCATGTGCTGTACACTCATAATGCATCTTGCACCACAGATTGAGGCGGTGCAACATTTTATGTATGGGATTCCAATTGGTGGTGATTTTGCATATCCCCATGCAGATTCCCTCGTCTATCTGTACCCAGTGGTACACAATGATAATGGTATTTTGAGTGACACCCTTTAATCTGAATGCACGTGACAATTATTGTCCTTCCTTTATGCCATAGCTTCTGATTAAGCTGCTGCAAGCAAACACATGGTGGCAGTCATGTACTATCATTCGAAATTCCAAGAGAACCGGATAGGGATTTGGGTCCTGGGGGGGGGGGGGGGGGGGGGGGGGGGGGGGGGGAGAGGGAGAAACGTATTCTCTAGGGAATACAGTCCCGGCCCGAACCGAAAATTGTCCCTGACCGTAATGCTTATGACACCTCTAGTGTCCGATGCCTTTTGATACGAACAAATACCGCCGATCCTGTGTTGACCGTTCAGTAACAACTGCTAGTCAATTCCTGACTGATTGTCAAGGTTTCCGAGCCGCGCTATAGCGTGAGACGCACTGACAGAACTTCACCTTACTTCTTGCGAACAACCGTAATATACTCGCAATACAGTATATTTATATACTAGAGCGGCATGCATACACGGTAGCATGCACAGCAACACAAAAGGTTCCTTTGTTAGGCATCGCTCCCGGGTGTTCGGCGGCCGCTATTCAGGTGGGTAAGGTTTCAATTGGGGACCGTATATCTCTTTCCGTAAGGGACTGGGTCCCTCACACTGGTACAAGCGGCCGGGAAGCGGCAGTGGCTTTCAAAGTGTGATTGGCTTTAAATCCATTAAAAAACTTCCAGCAGTGTCAAGCTATCCTGTGCTTTGAAGCGTATTATGTCCAAGAGGAATTGTGGAAAACCAGCATGATACATTTCTGTATATGGCTGGCTTCATTCACATCAGACTAGACAACAAAATTCGCACCCTGAATTTCTATTTCTTTTCGGATCATAGCAGTAAATGTAGTTGCTATGCATGCATGTATAGGGGCCGTTGATAAATTACGTCACGCAAAAAGGGGGGGGGAGGGGGTCTGGCCAATTGCGACGGGGGGGGGGGGGGGGGGGTTATGATGGCGTGATGTCACATTTTTAATTACAATTCATTGTCGTGGGTAACACTGTTCTATGATATGGAGACAGTGTATTTAACTGTTACAACTGTTATTGTGCAGGTGCAGCGACTCTGTGAACAGGCGCGCAAATAAGGCCCTGTAGAGGCTCCATTATACTGATCGGGCCGCTCAAATCTACAGGGCCCTGACTGAGGCTCGGTGTATTGTTGCCTTTTGGGTATTGAAACGTGCGTGTATAAAACTATTATAGACCGTTTGAAATGTTTCAAGTATTTGTCGATTGTGCGTAGCGGAGTAGCAGATGGATAGGTTTAAATTGTACTCGTCTCTCTTCGAAGCTTATACACGTTGAGGCGTTTCCGACCAAATCCAAGAAGCTTTGCCAGCAAGAGGTGAATGAGAAGTGGAATGCAATTAAGGATAGTGAGGAGGTGATAGTGAAGGTGGATGGACTGTTGAGTGAGTTAAAGGCCATCACAGCAAAAACAGATTGATGCATGTCACTAGAAAAATAGGGCACTCGTTTTTTGAAAAACGAGTGCACTATTATCGATTTCTAGTGACATGCATCAATCTGTGTTTACTGTGGGCATCACAATGAAGCACAAAGGAGGTTTGTTGAGTTTTTGGGGGAAACAGCCAACCCAGAGAGCCGTTCCAGCTATTAAGAGCAGTGTTTCAGAAATGTCAGTAGTAGAAATTGTAGTTGCCGGTGATTCTGATGAGGCTCAAAAGAATGGAAGTGAGCGTGGCACTCTGCTAACAGTAAGAGTGTGAAACAAAAGGCCGTAGTTCAAGACGAACTTCAGCTCAAAATTAACGTGATAAATGCGGACTTGGTTGACTCATACGCACGTAGGCCTAAAACAGCCGGGATTCTAACTGACTTGCAAGAAACAGAACTGTCAGATAAAAAGAGGAAGGTAGTGGAATTAGGGTCTATGTTAAAGAGAAAAAAAGACGACCAACGAAGGTCAAAAAAGTTAAGAGATGATAGATTAGCTGCAGCCTGTGCAAAGAATCCAGAATTGAAGCCCACTCTAAAAATCAGAAATGAGGCTGGGAGGTCACGGTTAGAAGATGACCAGCCTCTCCTTTTGCAAGCTATCCTTGATATAGCCTTTAATGGCCCTGCTGCTAATGAGAAAAGACAAATTGATGTCTATAGGAGCATCAAAACATTGGATGAGCTAACCAAGCAGCTCAATGATGATGGATTCAGTATCCATAGGGGTGAGGTTTACCTTCGCCTGATTCCTAAGCGCAGCTCTTCTTTGGAGGGTAAAAGGCATGTTAGAACTGTACCAGTCAAGCTCATCAGAGCACAGAATGATTCCCATGCCAAGCATGTTGACCAATAATTCTGTGTGCCCACAATCAAACACTTAGAAGAAATATCTTCCACTCTGGGGCCTAATGAAGTGTGTTTTATTAGTCAAAGCTAGAGTATACCAATTGGTCTCACTGCAGCTAACAAACAGTCTCCTTTGCTGATGCATGTCGAATACAGAGTGAGTTTACCAGACCATGATTGGGTAGTCACTTCTCAACACACGTTGATCCCATCTGTGTATGCTGGCATTGTTATACAACCAAATGGTCTTGGTAAGCCAGAAGCTGTTAGCTATTCAGGACCAACATACATTGCAATTCGGTCTGGAAAGTACTCCTCATCTACTGCCTATGCACATGCATTTGACTTTGAGAGATTGCTTCAGCTACATGAATTTGATACTATAACCAAGTATGGACCAGACAACGCAGTGAAACCTGTCCTTGTCATTACTGTAGATGGTGGTCCAGATGAGAATCCTCTCTACCAGAAGGTCATAGAAACGGCTGTGCATCATTTCGTGCAGAACAATCTGGATGCATACTTCATTGCTACAAATGCTCCTTGCAGAAGTGCATTCAATCGTGTTGAAAGAAGAATGGCTCCACTAAGCAAAGAACTGTCAGGTTTAATTTTGCCTCATGACAAGTATGATAGCCATCTCAATGATCAAGGACTGACCATTGACACCGACCTAGAGAAGAAGAAATTTGCATTTGCTGGAAGCACCTTGGCTGAAATTTGGTCCCAGACAGTTGTTGATAGCCATCCAATAATTGCCGAGTATATTGATCCTGAGCTATCTGAACTGAAGCCTGAAACCTTACAATCAAAAGACCTAATTTGGTTTTCAGCACACGTACGTACTAGCCAATATTTCACCCAAATTGTTAAGTGCAATAATACGAGTTGCTGCTCCAAGCCCAGAAGTTCTTACCTCACTTTTATGCCAGAAAGATTTCTTGCTCCTCCAATCCCTATTGTACAAACTCAACTTGATGGCTTGAAAGCTCCAGAGAGAAATGTTCATGAAGAGAACCACTGTTTTCCATCTTTGTTTGTCAAAGTCTCTAAATCTTGATGAAATACTTCCAAGATCGACAAAGACTTTCCCTACGATCATCAGTTCACTCGCAATTGCTTCATCGGTCATGCAAGGTCTGCTCTCTCTATTTCGCATCAAAGGTGATGCTGCAGAAACATATGGTGGTCCATGAGAAAGCTCCAGTTGAAGCCACCAAGCGAGACAGGCAAATAAGAGTTGCTCCCACTCAGGGCGCTATACAGCCCACGGCCCCTCGGGGATTCTAAATCACGTAGAAACCTATAATGTATATTGCCGTTAACCCTATATGCTCGCCCACATGCACATTCGTTGAGGCGGACACTTATTCCAATAGACACGCAGTGTATATACCCTCTCAGACGTTCCACAAGCCTGTTACGAGGGGGGCAGGTTAGGTGTATTGAGCGATTTATTGGTTCTCTGACACGAATCACATTCCTGCATCACTAGCAAATTTACAATAACAACTAACTGTATTATATTACATTGTTTGTATGCACTTACCCTATAGTCTGGGGACCAGACCTAATGTGATGGGTTGTAACATATCACAGCTGGTCTTATAGATTACCTATGTCCAGATGCATGTGCAGACGGTAGTTATGCCTTCGGGTACGCCCTGATGGTCTCCGCCTTCGGATGCATGACACGCCTAGCCTATATGCTACATGAATATCCACTTTGGAAAACGTGGTAAACAACACGATTCTTTCATCTGCTGCCAGAACATCGTACGGAATTCGCGAGAAGTCAATGGAGCGTTTTCTTATCAGCCGCTTCTCCGCTTCTGTGTAGTGCTCAATGCATGGATACATGTACGTCCGGCTGTGCAGATGTTGCTGCTATACCAGTTTCCCCCCTGATATACACATACATATCATTCTTCTACACGTGAGATGTATGTATTGCCAATGCTGCATCTTAATTGTATACAAACAGGTATGCGTTTGGTGCTACAAGTCAAGAGCCAGCCAAGCAGATCAGCTATGCATGTCAGATGAGACAATATTGTAATTGTTTCACCATATTTATTCCTACAGGCATGGATTGATATGTCTAGAAATTCGTCTGAACAGGCATGCATCTTGTTAAATTTTTCATGTGATTCACATTTCAACCTTCACTTGCAGCGAGAGATAATGGTTAGAATACAGTCACTGTGGGTAATATTATATTGTTTTTACATTAGGCACGTATATTTAGCTGTAAATCTGAACACTTGTTATCCACCTAAAACACAACCCCATAATCCTGCAGCAAAGTTCAAATTAACATTTTTGACACAAAGCTATAGGTGCTTGTAAAAGTTAAAAGTTAGAACGCACTATAAATGTAAAATTATCTCAGGTTGACACAAAGCTATAGGTGCATGCTTGTAAAAGTTAAAAGTTAGAACGCACTATACATGTTAAATTATTTCAGATTAAACATAGATGTACACACAAAGGTAAAAAGATGCATGTATATATATAAATTGCATTCTTGAAGGTCTGAAGTGTCAAACAAGCCATTGAGTAGGTAGAGCTGCTCCGTCATCAAATCCTAGGTCATTTCGCCATTTGACTCTTGAAAACAGGCACTTGCTGATCTTAAAACATTTTATTTAGTCTACGTCACAAGACTCAATTTATAGAGGATATACAGCCCGGGGTAGATTAAATCCCAAAGGATTGAGCCCAGTTTTGGGTAACCAGGGAACTCGCTCTGGGGACCGGTTCTCTAGAGATGGACCCCAAATTGCCCCAGATGGTATAATGACACTGACCTGACACTGGCAGACAGGCCTTCAGCTGCCCGAGTATACAAACAAAATTGATAATTGTACACGCGTTTGATTTACAAGTATGCACAAGCAATCTGTAAAACATAAACACACGCCTGCATGTCACACAGCCGCTGACCGTTGCATGCATGTAGCACGTGTGTTTTTTCGCTGGGCAGTACTTAGCTAATGAAACATAGTGGACATTGCGACTGTGCAGGTGAAAACTGATTATATAACTGCTTAGTAAGACGCAACATTTCAGGGTTGGGCCGGTTTGTTGTGGCAATATTCGAATAGAATTATGTTTTGTTTATGTTTGAGGTTTGCCCGCCACATTTATTAACGAATGTAGGATTACAGTCTAGGTTACAGTTAAATTAGCTGTCGGAGTCACAAGCCGGCTGCGACATAATTAGCGGTGCAAGTACCGTATGCATGCTGTGTACTGTACATTGCACATCTTCTGTAACATGTGTGATATGCACGTTCAGCGCCCATGGGGCCATTGTATATCGATTACATGTTGGTTGACTTTATATGCACAGCAGTGGCATTAACTGGGGACGGCTTTTATTGCTATTGTGAATTATGCATGCCAGTACGGACTGATTTTACTCCCGGTTACTGGAAATGCGCTCCCGCGTTATGCACCGTGTACTATATATACACGTGTATAGGCTACGTAGCGTTTAATATTCATATGCAATTAATATATCGTCTAGTCTATCGGCATGTAAATAAGCCACAAAAAGCAAGTGACGAATGAAACGTAACTATCAGTCGGTATACCGTACATACAGTCATGCAAGTACTGCATATCCGCATGTACATGTAGCTGCTGCATGCAGGGCGTGAGATAAAGCTAGTCGGAGCCTCAATGTTGAATACCAAATTACTCAGCGAGAAATGTCCAATAATTATGTTAATGGAGGCTACATTATCGTATCATGGGAACATTTGTAATGTTCCGTCTATGGAAATTCACTGCACCGGTGATAAACATCAACACGGGTACGTGTCATCAATTTTCACACACCTATAACTGCATATAAATGCAAAGTTCAAGTAGTTCATGAAACCACACGTACGCGATTTATTGCATAGAAGTACACGATGAATAGCTGGGCACTACTACTTCCCTGTCATTATGCCTGCCTTCTAGTGACATTATCAGTCACGGTAAGGTAGAATTGTAGAAATATATGCATTTACTCACAGGGAACGTGTAATGCCTGAACGCTTACTTCCTCACTCATCGTACGCTCCCCGACCTCTCCCCTTACTCTTACTTCCCCATCCCCCCTAAAGCAGCTAGCCAAGAGGATCTCAAAAGAGAGAGCGAGCCCCCGAGAGGGAGAGAGAGGAGGCGAGAGGAGGAGATGCGGCAGAGAACCAACTCAGAGAGAGAGAAAGGGAAGGAAGAAACAGAGAGAGAGAAGGGAAAGATAGAAACGATCTCTCAGCTAGACTCTCTCTCCTACTCTAAGCTACCCTCGGCTCTATCGTCTCCTCTATCCTCTCTCCTCTCTCTATCTCTCTCTCTCTCCCTCCCTCCCGCCCCCCCTCCCTCCCTCCTGCCCTCCTTCTCCCTCCCCCTGTCAGGTCAAACGTTCCAATGCTATTGCAATCAATTTAACACTGCGGGCTGTGTTAGGAAGAACAGTACCATGGGTGAATGTAACGCGACGGGAGGAACACAGCTATGCCTTGCCACGTGGGAAAGGAGTCCGATTGGCGGCATGATCATCGTCCAGTATTCCTGCTCCAATATAGGAATCTTAAGATACAGTTGCCTACCTGACGGTATGCAACTGGTGGGGAGACCTCCATTTCCTATTGTAAAGGTTTGCTGCGAATCCGATTACTGCAACAGCCCCAACGCACTCCAATCTTCTGTGAACGCTTCAGTGCGAGGTATGTGGTGTGTTTAATTATGACACATTCGGTACTTGTTAGTGTGGTAGTTTGATATCGCATGGCTATTAACGCATTTGAATATACAGTATTCTTTGCCCTTACACAGACATTGCTAGTGGAACTGCGTAAAAGTGGTCTCGCAAGAAGTATTTAATAAGCTACCCGGAATTTTTTGTGCAATTAGTTGAGTTGAACTCGTTCTCTCTTCTTATGTGCATGATGCTCAATTTGTTTGCGTTCTCCTCTGTATGAATTAATAGGAGATGACCCAGCTGTAGCAACGAAGAGTAGAAAATTGGGGGGGGGGGGGGGGGGGCGGGGCGAAGTGCAGGGCGTGGGGTGGAGCCAAAGCCATAATCCGTGGTCAAATTACACCCGTTCTAATTTCTCTACATTTGTGTTCACTCGATCAAACCGGGGGGGGGGGGGGGGGGGGGGGGGGGGGGGGGGCAAATTAGGCGCAATATAAAACGCCCCTAACACTGTCCCATGCTCATATGATTCTCCCCGCATCATAGGCATGCATTGCACATGTGGTTTAAATCAGTATGGAAGTTTTCAGAAATATGCATGCACTACAGATTTTTAGTAGCATGAAACATTTGTGTATGTGGAATCATCGAGAAGTGGGACTGGGGAGGGGTATATATGCATGCGTGGGCGAAGGATACATGTGTACACATTCAGCATCAACCCTCGTACACGGATTGGAAACTATGGTCCTAAAAATAATATACGGTATCAATCTAAGCAATGCTTAGATTCAAAGACTACTGTGCATCGTCAAGCAACACTTTTTAACCCTTACCACCACAAAATAAGAGAAAGCAGTAACTTTATTTCGATCCACTCGTACATGTACTCGTACACCGGCGGTATATGCCACTGTTTGGTGACAGACAACTTCCCCAGAATGATCGTTCTCGATTTCAGAAAACAAGAAAAGGATACTTTAAGGTCTTAACTTTACCTGGCAAGTCGGCTTTTTTGCGCCGTTTGGCGAATATACTGCACTTCCTGCGACACATCAGTTTCAAGCGGTCTGCTTTTGAGTCCCATGGCTCAATGCAGCGATGTATTACACCGAGCACGTGATTGTTATTGTGCAAAGAGTAAAGGTCATTGGTGTATGTACTGCTGTAGACATGTTTTTTGAACTTGTTGGTCCATAGGACATTACGTTGTCGGGGTGGTTGCTATGACATGATGCAAGTACATTTCAAATTACTTTACTTGAACTTTATTTCCAACATTTCTACGAGCGCAAACATCCGTGCGTATGCGATGCGTGCAGAAGATTATTTAATTACCATCGCAGACTACATGTACATGAACATTATACCGGGTATAACGCGAGTACTTGAATTAGGTAATTAAAATGTGCCATCTGTATTCGTAAAATCCTGCACAATCGTCCCTAGTCGTAAATATGTGCATGTTAACTTAATTTCATCTACAATGGATCGGTGCATGCTGTAAGCTCAGTTCCAAGTACATCTTTTCGAAGCCTCCCCAACCAAAATTCTGCTTGCATTGCATATACATGTATGCTATATTACGTAAACTTATCAAGAGGGTAAGTTAAACTTTGTTTGAGGATGCATGTTCCTGCTTTTGATTTGTACCTTGCATGCGATATACACTATATACAGGCATGCAGTCTGATATCGCAGGCACATACACTACAGCGCCTGACTCTATCATTGCAACCAGCAGATTTTTTAATGACTCCTGGATGTTGGAATGAAAGAACTGAACCAGGGCAAAATACAAAGTCACAAAATGTATAGTATAGTATTTAGCCAAGCGTCGTACCCTGACTTCCCCTGAAATTAATGTATGACTCCCCCCCACCTTCATTTCATAAGCCACGTATAGCAGAAAAATATTTGAGTTGCGGAAGAGATGTATGGGTGAGAATGGCGACAGAGACTTAGTAGCCAGTATCCGAAAGTACGTGTTTTTTGAAGGAGATATTAAAGGCCAATTTAATTAAGCGAGCGTAAATGCAAAAATCAAACAAACCCAGGACGATAGCACCGCGCATTCTTGAGTCATGCAAATGAAGTATGTAAATTGGTACCAATCCCATAGTTTATTACTGTACTTGACACACATGTACATAACAGGAGCAACTTATTAATAACCAGAGAGAAGACCATTCAAAAGTTCTTCATTAATTAATCCGCTTCAGAATCTATTAGAAACTGAATATATCGACGAGAAAGATCCGAAGTTTTGTGCAACATTCTCAAAAAGAAATGCGAAATTCTCGAAGTAAAACAACATTGCCGTACATGCGTAACGACCGCTGTATTTTTCAGGTCACAAGAACTTACTCTCTTGAGCAGTAAGATAAATATCTTTGACCGCTGTAAGACGTCTACAGGTGACGATGCCTCGCTTCGGTTCCTCAATTACATGTACTCATGCGCACCTCGATATCACGTGTTTAAATCCTGAAACCTTACATGGTTAAACTTTGGGGGGGTGGGGGGGGAGGGGGATATATCTAGAATGTGCATGGATGTAAAAAAAAAAGCGAAGGACCGTATGACAAAGTAAAAATCTATAGAAAGGAGCAAAGGATCTTTGTGTGTGACTAACACTTCAAAATAACCTCTGATATGAAAGGATTCAATTGCTGTTGGGCATGTTCGAAGAAGGGTGTCATCCATATGCTGCTCTTTACCACAACGTTCTTGCATGGTGGTCAGATAATGTCAAAAACTGTAACTAATCGTTACTTCGCTGATCTTTCGTAAAATGGTTTCAAAATTGGTTTTGCATATTAAAATTTGTTGGATGATCTAGTGACGAATGTGTTTATTTTTGTTGGGGAAAAAAGTGTATACACCTCTATTCTGACCCCTAGTTCATACTTTAAATTAGTCCCTGTTCTCCCGACCTCAAACAGAATCCGTTATGTATTTGATGCGTATATAGTCGTAACAATAAAGCTATCCTAATCAGCTTAGCACAATAGGTCTTTGGGCTCTTTTTCTGTACTGGGATCCGTATACCATGCTAAGAGTCTTAGCACACCGGTACTGATATTGTATAAACACTCTACTTAGTGAAGTAAGCTATACCGGGTGTTCGCAAAGTTCTGAAACTAATATAACTCAGGATTGAAATTAATTTACAATGCACTAACTTGATTTCTTTTTAGTAGTTAGGCCAATACTATTAATTTAGATTGTTGTAAGCGTTTACGTAATTATATCAAAACCCTCAGAAATCAGCATATTGGATACATTTTATTATCAAAGTTATTGTTTCTTTAATAAGGTAGAGCAGTGGATCAATATGAGGATTAATTTCAAGTTACCAGTTTAACGTCATGATTTGTACTTATTCACATTGTATATTTTATTTGAAAAACAAACGTTTCTAATGTATGAAATGAACTAATAACCATCATTTCACTTGGTACTAAAATTAGATAATAATGAATTATTAAAATTCTAAGTCCATTAAAAGGTAGCGGATTTTAGTGTTTTCAAGTTTGATTTGTTGTGTTGAATATTTACTAACAGAGTGCAAATCAAATTCAAAGTTTGATTCAAGTTAAGATCAAGTCTATAAATGGTCCAAATTGTTGCACAATATTATTTCACATTGTTTAATTAGAAAACATTTGATATTATCTTCACATTTATTAAAGCTTTTCAGATTTTAATAGCACAATTCGTATTTACCTACCTTTTGCATTGTACATGTATGTTTCATAATGGTATTAAAAACCTATATTCACTTAAAAACCTTTGTCTTCATTTGAGTAAATGCACGATCAACCCAAATCCAATTGTTATACCGTCACAATTTAATAGTCTCGGACCCAGATCCTTACTACATCACACCAGTGGATGGATTACATCATCGCGGAGGTGATGTAAACATGTGACGTTAAGGTCTGGGGCTGAGACTGACTAACTTTGCAGTGTTCTAACTTGTACCTTACATGCACTTGTGTGTTTGTTTATAGCAAATCACAGGCCTGTCGAACCAAAAGATCAGCGCCTCAGTCCTTTCGAAAAAGAAAAAAAAAAAAAGAAAAAAAAAAACAACCGGGGGAAGAATATACGCGTTTCGAGGGGGGGGGGGGGGGGGGGGGGGGAGGAGAGGGACCGTAAGAAAGGAATAGAGTTTGTTAACAAAAGGGGCAACCAGGATTTTTGGGTGTTCAGTCGGGGAGGCGGGACGAAATTCAAAAAAATGCCGGGCACGTAATAGTTATCACTCCAAACTATACAATGTGCCGGATAGGTACGTGCAGTCTTAGCGGGATAAATGTTTAATGGCTGACTTTGCTGATAATTTAACAAAGTATTATTACTGATGTTTTAAATAAAAAATTAAGTCGTTAATTTTAAACGACCTTCTTAGACAGTACATAATTCAAGCTGGTACGTGAAGCATTTCCGTTAATTAGTTGAAATAACAGTCCGTCTGTTTATAGCTTCTGTCTGCCTACGCCTGTAAGAACTTCTAACGGTGTGGAATGCTTGGACGGCAGTAGAGTGTTATCTTTGGTCGTGATGGAGATGATTGCTTATCTTTATATAGGAACCATTCCAACACTTCTAGGTTTCTAGCATATCCTGTCATTTGGGTGGAAATATTGACTATCTGATAGATCGCAAAAGTACTCTATGCGTGTTCAACATGTGACAATTGTACCTTCACTCCATGAATTTGGCCCAATTGCATACCACGGTAAGTTTACTATATAGCTGTGTATTTGTCGTAAATAACAAACTAAGTTTTGGGTGTCGGTATAGGATGCATAGCATTACTGTCTTGGAATCTGTACGTATCGGTAGTTCCATTTATATATGGTAAATACCAACTCAAGTACAAAGTACATACGTGTAGCGACGCGTGAACAGGAATATACTGTATATTGTACAATGGTGCTTCAACCACATATAGCTTTGTACGGACATCGCGCTTAACGCTCCGAGTGAGGACCTAAAGCGGTTCCGTATATAGGCAACTTCTGATTGCAAGTCAATTGCAAGCAACCATATGCCTATATATAGGTGAGATATAGAATTCTAAAAATTAGCTGTGCGCTGCATTGTTGACTTCCAGACGTCAGTGAGCATCAATTATCTAACTCATCGGCAGCTGAATGTTTTGACGCAAGAAGATTCTGTTGTGCTTCAGAAATTAGAAATTAACCCTATCGCCTGAGGACGCATATATCCTTTCCTATATAAATGTTGGTGTATGTGAAGATCTATGTGTTGTCTATGCGCTGTGTCGGGTTCTTTCATCTGATGACAAGTGTTTAACACGGTACAATCGAAATCTCAATGGATAAATACTACGTATACACTACAGCGACGTTGCTATTCTCTATCATATACATTCCAACAGAAGGTAAAGGATGTATCATATAGCAATTAATAATTGTTTTCTATCTCTGTAACCGTGCTTGAGTTTCATATTCATTTGAATCTGTTGTGCTGCAGTTGGATCACTGACCTGTCTTTGCGACCAGTTTAGCACCCCTGATTGCGTAAGGGTGAACGAAAGTACGGGAGAGTGCAACACCACGGAGGGGCTATGCGTGGCGTCGTGGGAGAGAATCTACAAGACGACGATCGTCTACACGCGTTTCGTCTGCTCCGACGATCAGCTCCTTAGGTACACTTGCCTGCCGGCTGGTGCGCAGACATCGGGGGGTAGATTGTACCCAGCGGTCACTGCTTGTTGCGCGACTGACTACTGCAACACGCAACAGTATCTTGATTTTCATGTGAACGCAACATACTGAGGAACTATATATTTTACATATTTATTATATAATGCAATAATTATATGACTATACCGGCATATGAATCAGATGCAGATCATGGTTGATGTTTTACTGTGTGCCCGAAAACCAATGACCCCTGGAATGTGCCATGCTTGAATGATATATGGAATACAATATAACAGCTACAACTCTGACTTTCATGTGATCAAATAAATGAGTAGTCTTGCCATACAAAACGGTGTCTGTTCCATGGCTATAAGACAGCCGTTTACTTATTTCAGCACACATGCAGGCTAGTACAGTACTGTACTAGCCTGCATGTGTGCTGAAATAAGTACTTTAAAACAGTTGTTGCTACTGTTGATCAATATGCTCCAGTGTATGTTAGTGGTCAAAAGTATGATAGTACTGTTAGATGTACTAAATGTACAATTATTGTCCAAGACAAAGTAAAATGCAGTAGCTGTGTTGCATGCAGAGGCACATTGCGCAAAGCATATCATTGTTGGACTGATAAGTCGAATTCATCACCAGATAGATGTATTGCACCGTCAAGTGACGTATTTTTTAGTACACCACAGAAGCAAACACGCCACACTAGGCTTCGCAGCAAACTGCTGTTGAGAAGAATTTGAAAGATGCTATTGCAAGGCAAACATAGCATTTTCAGTGCTTTTTTGTTGTAGTTGGCTTGGTGTTGTCTAGTTAAACAAAACATGTATGCACATAAATGTCATTGTTTTATGTATCATTATACTAACACTTATAACAATCTTTGTGTCTCAATTAGCAATGAAAATATCATACCTTTACTAGAAGTCTCACAGCAGCTTGAACCCTATATATGTACAATAAAATATATAACTAAACTCCTAATATGGGTGCAGTAAATTCTTTACTTAATCAGGCAATGCATACGCCTAAAATGAGTCTTTTAGCTTTTGCCAGACCTCCAAGTTCTTTCAAGAAACTTCCCAATGTAGAAGAGGGGTGTACATACATGTTAGGGTGAATATTGGTGCTTGTATGCTTTACTAGGCCATTGATGCTCGTCTAGGGCAAGACTTTGCTGACCTACTGTATGGGTGTCATTATACCATGTTTACTCAACCCTAAACGAAGCCATATATTATAAATCTATTAGACTAATGTCTAACATAATCCAATCATCTCATGTGATGAACTGTAGCAAGCAGATATTGCTTATGTGCCCAGACCTACACAATTGTGAATTGGTCGAGCCATTTGACTCATGCATGTGTTGTAACAGCCGCGCTTGACTCTAGGGCGCAGGCCGAATTCGCTTGCCTCTGGGCCTCAGGCCAAGACAATTGCCAAGCTTATTGCACAATCTGGAAGAGCACACGTACATTACATAACAATTAAGCGGTGTGCATTTTGAACGATGAAAACGTCTACAAGGGTGAGTTATTTCATTCAGGCTGATAACAACACCTTTCACACTGTTAAAATGCCCAAACCAACCTCTCCCTGATACAGTTGTTTTCCATTCGGACATATGCAGCTCAACCCTCAATCGGTTTTCTGATTAATGCACAGGTCTGTCAGAGAGCTAGTTAACAACAGGCGAGGCTACTGTTAATGGCCTGTGTTGTGCATGCCTTTGCAACCACTAAGTTTACTATAGTTCCAGCAGGATCTGTAGGCACAAAAACAAGTGAAAGATCAGTGCATCATCGTCGTTGTTTCCCTTTGCTTATGCACTGGTACATTACTAGCTATACGACACACATTTGGAAAATGAATGTTCTTTTCAATCCACATTACGAATTGCATCCTACACCACTTGACTACACTAGGAAGGTGATACTAAAAATAGCAAAAGCTCTTACGTAACTACCTCTTTACAATTGTTGGAATCCACACCTATTTAAACTTATATACACAGTTATGATAACATATTCGCTATGAACGGCGTAAGGAATTTTCTATTTTTACGTCACGTCCGGAGTGCTTCCTGTGTAGAATCATGCCGGGTGACGTATGTGTCGTGAGTAAAATGACTCGCAGAATGGAAAAGAGTGTATCTATGTACCGTATTCCAGTCAGAAAAAGTAGGAGGGCACGTTGGATTCGATCGCTTCGCCTTGTAGAGAAGGATATTAAAGCTTACCATCGCGTGTGTGCAGCCGGTGTCAGGTAGAATTGGGGACCCCATAGAATTGGGGACCCCCCGTCCCCAATTCTACGTAGAACTGGGGACCCTTGCGTAGAAATGGGGACCCTTGCGTAGAAATGGGGACCCTTAAAAAAATTATACATTTCCAGATCTAGAAAGCACGTGGCAGCACACATATGGCGAGTGACGATGGATACAAAGACTGGCGGTTTACTTTTAAAGAGATACACAAGTATCTTCTACAAGGCGTGTTTCCCTCTTCCTTTTCGAAATCGGACAAACAAGCGTTACGGACGAGGGCCAAATTTTTCGCTGTAAAAGGCGCGGAGTTATACTACACGGGTAGAGGTGAGAATCAAAACGACGTTTTGCAATTGCAAGTATGTCACATCACAGTTTCTCTTTCCTCATGCATACAACGCGCGTAGACGATGGATGTCAGGGTACTACTCGGCTAGTTGTAGAGAGTGTAGATAAGTGTCAGAGAATTGTCTCCTTAACACATGACGATGGTCACTTCGGAGTTAATAGGACAAATGCCACTATAGCGCTAGCATCGAAGTACTACTGGCCTGGGCTATATACAGATGTTAAATCATACGTAAGATTGTGACATGTAAACATGTGATTAAGACTTAGTATAATTATACATGCATTTTTTACCTTGCAGGTGAGCTCCTGTGACCGTTGTCAAAGAAACAACAAAAAACTTGACGCTTCAGCTGGAGTGCTACATCCAATTCCTGTAAAAGCTCAAATCTGGCACCAAGTGGGAATGGATTTAATTGGTCCACTTCCAGAAACATCACTTGGCAATAAATACATCATCACCTTGACCGATTATTTCTCAAAGTGGGCAGAAGCCACAGCTCTTCCAGACAAAACTGCAGTCAGTGTGGCTAAATTCATGTACTCGGTAAGATAAAATTAAACTGCTATGCATAAACAGCATATCATTCAATGCCTAAAATGTAGGTAACATGCCGTTTTGGAGCTCCTGAAATTGTCATAACTGATCAAGGTAGAGAGTTTGTTCATGAAATAACAAGACAGCTCTATTTGATTACCAAGACTGAGCACAGACTCTCCAGTGCCTACCACCCACAGGAATTTATTTTATGTCATTATTGATGTGGATATTCATTTAAAAATACCACTTCTGTTTCTTAGACTAATGGTCTTACAGAACGTTTTAATCATACTCTGTCTCGGTGCCTAGCAAAGATGGTGGATGAAGATCAGAAAAACTGGGATGTCAAAATTGAAACAGATCTCATGGGCTACAGGGCATCTCGCCAAGCTTCAACAAAGTATTCTCCATATTTTTTGCTGTTTCAAAAGGAGATGCGCCTTCCCATTGACAATGAAATCATGCAAAATGAGGAGTCACACAGTCATATAGAGAGTGAGATGAGCATTGTGATAGAAGCCCTTTTGCAGATAAGAGAGAAACTTTATGAAGCCACAGGTGTAAACATATCATTAGCCCAAAGAGAGCAGAAGGAATTATATGATAGCAAACACAATCCAAATGAGCTGCAAGTTGGCACTACAGTCTTAAAAGAGAATACTCGTCAAAAACAGCGTAAAGGTGGTAAAATGGATGACCGTTGGCTTGGCCCATATTCTATTAACCGATGCATTGGAAAAGGTGTGTATGAGTTAAAAAATATGAAAGGAGCTGTCTTAAAGACAAAAGTTAATGTTAACAGATTGAAAGTTTATAAATATCCAGATGAACACAAAGAATTAAATGAAGGTATGGATGCAAAGAATGAAGGAACAGATGCTAGAAGTGAAGAAAATGAAGGATCAGATGCTAAAAGTGAAGGTGGATCAGATGAAGAGAATGGAAAGGAAGGTGCCGCAAATGAAGAGAATGAAGGAGCAGATGCTAATCATGAAGAGAAAGGAGGGGAAGGTGGATCTAAGGAAGAGAATGGAAATGAATGTGCCTCAAATGAAGAGAATGGAAAGGAAGGTGCCTCAAATGAAGAGAATGAAGGAACAGATGAAGAACATGAAACTAAGAACACAGAGAGTAATAAAACAGTAACAGAAACATCAGCAGCTTTACCTATACATAGTACACATATTCATATCAATGCAGTTCAAACTGTCAACCAGAATAAACCAAATGAGCTTTTACATGGTCAATGCAAAAAGTCAAAAAGGATAAAAACTGTACCATTAAAACTTGAAGCAAAAGTTGATGATGTCCAGCAGTCATTGTATTGTGAAAATGTAAAAAAGACTCGTCATGGAATCCAAACTAGTGATCTAGAGACGGATACAAAGGAAACCTTTCATATATTTGTGATGATGCTTTGCATATACTACAAACAAATTGGAAATCTCTTACCAGTTCCCAGAGAAACTCAATCAATTCCAATGTTATGTACATAGCAAGAGTTATATGTACAAACTGCTCATCTATGCCAACAGTGCTGTGTGCAGTTGGAAGTGAAGTATTTATGTTCATGAAGTATTCAAGGAAACACAGCACTTTGTGGTTTGTGTGCTCTGAACAATGCATATCAAGCAGAAGTATTTGATGTTGTGTCATTAAATCGAGCAGCTGATGAATTATGGATAAAGCAAAGTACTGATCTGCACCTTCCAATAACAGAAAGTTATACTCCTATGAGAGATGCTAGAGGATGGTATTCAATAGAGGTTCTAATACATGCTGTTCAATGTCATGGAGACAGAATGTTGTGTCTTAGCAATGTCCTCATTCAATGTTTGAAAGATTGCAGGCACGATGAACTACTTAATTGTTTAAATCCTTCAAAGATTTAGATTTTCCCTTGCAAGTTTCTGATCCGTGTCCCTAAAAAGGCACATTACATATTTTACTATGTAGAAGCTCTGAAGACATTATACTACTTGATTCCTTAAAGTGTAGACCTATCTCATTAAACAGCACAAAATTACCAGACATCTTTGGGGAGATGCATCATGATCAAATGTTTGCTTTGTATAGATTTAAATTGAATCAAGTAGAAACCAAAAGTACTGTTTCATTTAAAAATGAAGCACTCTCTACACACAATTTTCAGGAGCAGCAAGGTATAACTCGCATTTTAAAATGATTACTTCCATTGCACAAAGTTCTATGTGTTTTGGGTGTGTTACAATTGATGTACCTAATATGCTGCGTGTATGTTTTATGTACATCAATAGTGTGCAACTGGAGTGAGCACAATCAATTTTTATGTGTGTAGAAACATATGCTTTGAGTTTGGATGGTTTGGAAATCAGCAAAGCCCAAGCGGAGTCTATCATTGATGGCAAATGGGTTAGAAGTGAGGTACGTGTATTGAATTAATATTTTTTAATGTTTTGATCAAGCCTCTTCTATTACAGATTATAAGCTTTTATATGAAACTTCTCACGTTAAAGCACATAGAAAAATGTAACAAAAAGGATGCCTTTATGACAACATATTTCTACCAACGATGGGAATCTTTTTTACAAAACCATAGATGTGAGCTTAGGAAAGTAAAGAAGACTGAACATCCATGTAATGAGTTGAAGGTACAGTTGATATCATTGATATTATTTGACACAGTTTATATTATTTAAAGGAGGATCTTCATTACATATTTGTCCCCATCAATGCTAATAATAAACACTGGATACTATGTGTAAGAAAAGAGAAAGTCATTTGTCATTGCATTGATAAGTGCTTTTTTTATTTTAAGGTTATTGATTTCATAACACAAAAGATAACTTGTTATGATTCTTTGGTTGAATCCCATTTGTACTCATGCCAGGCAATATCTTCAGATATGCAGTGAGAAATTGAGGCAGAGTCTGTTATTTTTTTAATGTTTATATATTTAGTGCCTTAGTTGAGGAGTTGCATAGATTCCAAGGATATCCAGCAACTTACGCACCTCTCAAATGGACATTCACATTGTTTAAGGTTCAGAGTATGTTTATGTTATGAAAAGATCTGATTGATGTATTCATTCTGGTTAGAGCACAACACAGCAAGAAAATCTTAGTGATTGTGGATTGTTTATTTGCAAGGTAAATTGTATTAAAATATTTCACATTTCAAATTGATAGGTAGCTGAGAAGGTTTTGCTTAAGAAAATGGTTGTTTATTCAGCTATTTTTGAGGTACCCACCAATATTTATGCTGAATGTATAAATATGATTACAATTTTTAAAAGTCCAAAAGAGTATACATGTATACTGGAAAACACATGCACTGATATCAAACATGCTAAAAGCTGAAGCTGTAAAGAAGTTTGAGCTGTCTTACACTACATTTGAAATAAACAGCAGAAAGTTGAATGGTAAACAAGCTTCATTGATTTGTTAATAATTGTAGCATATTCATATTACATGTATTATAGATGATGATAGCAGCCATATCGGAGTTGGTAGGAATTTTTTTATTGCAAACTCAGTTCATTCAATTTATTTCTTTTTTGTTTTAAAAAAGAAAATGTTGAGGACACTGTACTAATCCCAACATATCATGCCAGAGTTGTGAATGATTCTGATATGTGCAGTACACAAGTGTTACAGCAAATCAGCCAGAGTACCATAACCAGATCTATTCAGCAAGAATATGCTGTCTCAACTTTTGACACAGAGTAAGCAATGCTGATTTTCAAAGATGCACATAATAGCATGACATTATCCATCTAAGGAAACTTCCTATATCTGTTATCATGGTCAGAAAGATTATTAAAAGCATTGAGGTATGTTTTTTATATGTAGGCATGCACACATACCATCTGAATGTTTTATGTCCTAAAGAAGCATTTGTGGATCTTATGCAAAACAAATAAACTGAGGTGGAAGGAAGTGTATTTGAAATTAAAGGGCAAAATGCCAAGTAGAACTTAAATAGTACAGCTGGCTGACACATGGCCAGTAAAGGCATTTGAACCTCTGGTAAGATGTTTCATTATGTATGTATGTATGTGCATACATGCTAGTCTAACATTTGTTTATCATGATAATAGAATAGGGAGATCTGTCACCACGTTGTTCAGCTAGCAGATGATGAATATGCAGAAATTGGTTACACCAAATCTGGGTTTTCTTTTGCTCTCAATAACCTACTTCCTGAGGTGCATATTTGAGCAAATGATTGTTTTTGTGTAAAGCATATATGTGTTCTTACTCATGCAGGCAATGATCACTACAATATCAAGGCACTATAGAGTTGCTTATGATGTGGCTGCTGAACACTACATTAATAAAACGCTACCGTCATGAGTTCTCACAAATGCCACCTTTGAGTTACTGATTAATTCAATTAATGGTTTAAAAACATTATTATCGTGCAACACACAATTATTGAAAACTTGTTGAATCACAGCACCGAAACTCTAATGACCAGATATCGTATGACCAACGTATACGTGCATGAAATAGAGCATGGTTCCTTCACCCCACTTGTCTTTTCAACATCAGTAGGGATGGGTAAATGTACAAGAGACTAGCTTAGCTATTGCTTGGATACGTTGCCGTCTTGCCTTCTCCCTTCTTCGCTCTGATATTTCATACTGTGCATGAGAGGTGCACGGTCATCAAAAGGTAAAGCCTTCCATCACAATGCCATCGACCTAGCTGTTGCTAAAGCCTGGGTTCCCTCTCAGTCAGCAGAATAACAACGTTACGCGCATACACTTCTGTTTGTAAAAAGGACACCCCTCAGGCTCTACCAGTACATTGTCTCGCACATTCACTAAACCTATGCTTACAAGATGCTGGGAGAAATATTAAACTTCTCAGAGACGCTATAGATATTGTACGTGAAATTGCCCAACTAATTAACTACTCACCGAAACGAAAGCATCTTATTTCTGAAAAACTGCTTGACAGTGAAACCCCATCGACAGGAATTAAACCCCTCTGTCCAACAAGATGGACCGCAAGAACATCTGCTATCGAGGCTGTGATAAAGCAGTATATAGTCATAATTGAAACAATGGAGGACATTCACCTGAATACGCGGGACGAGTATGGCCCTTAAAGCTGGAGGAATTTTAGCTGCCTTAGAAAAGTTTGAAACATTTTTCAGTCTTCATTTGGGTTCCCTCCTTTTTGGGTGTGCTAGAACACATCCTGGAAGGTACTGCAGGCTAAAGATACCTCTGTTCAGGAAGCTATTTCAGCAGTCAGAGTGACGCAAAGCTTTTATAAGCGTCAGAGGCTGGATGACACTTTTGAACGATTTTTTTAAACCACTGTTAACGACGCGCGAGTCTTGAATATTGGAGAACCAGTTTTGCCAAGGTTTAGAAGGCCTCCAAAACGATTCGATGGAGATACGCAACACGAATTTTGCAATCTGAATGAATTCTTTCGGATACAATATTTTGAAGCTTGCGATTCAAGAACTTGATGATCGTTTTGAGCAAAAAGAAATAATGCAGCCTGTGCTTTGTATGGAGTCCCTTTTGTTAAAGTCTGCCAATGGAGAAGAACACATAACTGAACTGAAAGAGTTTACAGCGTCAGCAGTGGCGTAGCAAGGGGGGGGGGCAAGGGGGGCGGTCGCCCCGGGCGCCGAGTTGAGAGGGGCGCTAAAATCGTGGGGAAAAATTTTTTTTTATAGGTCAAACAAAAATTTTAAAAGTAGGTCTAAGGTCAGGCTCAGCATAATTTCTTTGATAATCGTACGATACCGGTTGTCACTCAAGGAAAAATTATATAGCGATCATAGGACGACTATCGTTTGGATCGGTGTCTCTTGGCCTGAAATAGTTCGAAGAGGCAGGTAAACAGAAAATAAGTTAATAGAGGAGTTGCATTGACGTCACGCGCGCCTTGCATTGTTTAGTTACATCATATGTATGCTGCTATTTATGTATACGGCACGCTATAAATATGTACCACGTGAGCGAATGCTGCCGCCTTCTATTGTTCCCGTCCGGTTATTGTTTATCTCGTACCCACGCAGCGCATATTTATAGTAACATACTTAGTGATGTAAGACGCGCGCGACGTCACATGCAACTCCTCTATTAACCCGCTAGTCTCGCTTAAAAAACTTTGTTGTCCATGCCCTTAGACTATGATAATAAAAATGAGTTTAAAAAATAAACCTTCAGGTTCGTACTACTGAAAGCGCTCGGCTCAGCGTGAAGTTGATCGCCAAAAGGAATGCGGTTCTTTGCTTAAATTCTTAAAAGTTGACCAGTTTGATTTAACAATAGTTTGTTAAAACTAGTCAAGCAAAAAAACGCGGATAACTAAATTTTGGTTAATGATTTTAAAGTTTAAAACTTTTCTAAGTTTTCTGTTGCTTTGGTTCAGTATTAAATTTACAATCCTGCATTTCGTATCATTTGCATGTTATTTCTAATATTTATTTGTGAAATACGTTTGACTTGAGTTTATGGGTGGGGCGCCAACAAGTAGCTCGCCCCGGGCGCCAGGAGACCTTGCTACGCCACTGAGCGTCAGTGTTTAAAGAAGATCTCAGTGTTGAAAAGCTAGAGAGAGAGAGAGCTAGCTATTTTGGTTGATATGATACATGTAGAATTACCAGATGTCAAAAGGGTCACAAGTATCCGCACAATTTGTGAAGCAATGCATGCCCATATGAACAGGCAAATGTTTTCAGAAGTTCATAAACTCCCGAGGCTATACTTAGCAATTCCAATTACCTCTTCAACATCTAAAAGAAGCTTCTCTGCACTGAGACGGTTATATACATACTTGAGATCCACAATGACTGAAAAAAGTGCTTCTTGCTTCATGTGCACAAAGACTTAACAGATAACATAAAATTAGAAGACGTCACAAAGGAATTCATAATGGTAAACGATGAGCGTTCAAATTACTTTGGTTCATTCACATGATAACTTATGCACTACATGTACTGTATTTGGTTTTGCATTTTCACGCAGTTTCATGAATATAATTATCTTTGTGTTTAGAGCCCCCCAATCATAAATGTCTTCCACCGCCACTGGATCTAGTACGCTACAGCTTGTCACTGTAATCCAATTTGTACTCCTGTGTCCCTCACCTTCCCACAGTGTTATATCAAACATTTGTATTGTTTGTTGATGTTGCCGATACCAGTCTGTGGCATCATGAGTAAAGTGCCAGCGTGTAGCTGTAATAATGTGACACGTGATCTCCTCACATGAGATCCTGTTAGATTCCTAGCGTGTGATTGATAGTTTTAGGTAGCTATTGAAATCAGTGTGCATCGTGTGATCTATTGACATATAAGAATAGTAAATGGTGTCAGGAGCGGGATATTGAAATGGAACATATCAAAACTCCAAACGAGATGGACTTCTCAACAATGGACGGTACCTCGGTAGCGGAGAAATGGCGTCGTTGGCGACAGACGATGGAACTATTTATTGAGCTAAGCATGTCCGATAAGTCCGAAAAGGAAAAATGCAGTGCGTTTTTAGATATTATTGGTCAGGCGGGACGGGACATATTCAACGCTTTTGTCCTAACAGCCGAGGAGTGAGACAAGGTAAAGATCCTTTTTGCGAAGTTTGAAAACTACTGCAAGCCAAAACGCAATGTAACAGTGGAGTAATACAAGTTTAATACTCGGATGCAGGCAGCTGAGGAAAGCATTGACCAGTTTTTTACTGCTCTAAGACTAATTGCAAAGGACTGTGATTTTAAGCTACTCGAGGATGACCTTATCCGTGACAGGATCGTCTGCGGAACAAACTCAGATAGGGTGAAGGAACATCTACTGCGGGAACACGACCTCACTCTGGACAAAACCATTAACATCTATCGCAATACTGAGGAATCCAAGAAACAGTTAAAGTCCATGAGTGAAGAGAAGGCAGACCCCAAGGTTCATGCAGTCAAACCAGCGCCTGCAGATTCTGACCACATCAAAGTGGATCCGGAAGTGACACTAGTAATCTGTCCTCCAAGAAACCAACCAGTAGCAATTAGGGACAGGTTGAAACACGAGCTGGATGACATGGAATCTTTAGGAGTCATCAAGAAAATGGAGGAGCCCACAGACTGGGTGAATTCTCTGGTAGTGGTGGAAAAAACCCAAAAGCAAGAAGCTTCGCAGCTGCCTGGACCCGAGACCATTGAATAAAGCCATCCTGAGAGAACACTTTCAACTGCCGACTTTGGAGGACATTGCCACTCGTGTCTGGGGCACGAATATTCTCCAAGCTAGACGCAAATCATGGCTATTGGCAAATTCCTCTTAATGATGAAAGTCAACCATTGACAACATTTAACAGTCCTTTTGGCCGGTACTGCTTCACACGGATGCCTTTTGGCATCAAGTCGGCACAGGAAATCTTCCAGAAACGTACGACACAGAATTTTGGTGATTTGGAGGGTGTCGAGACAGACATTGATGACATACTGGTATGGGGTAAAACAGAAGAGCACCACAAAAGACTGAAAGCAGTACTCCAAAGGTGTCAGGATATACATCTCACTCTGAACATGGAGAAGTGTAAATTTGGTGTACCCCAAGTCACCTACTTCGGCCACATCATAAGTGCAGCGGGCATATCTCTGGACAAGGATCGAGTGAAAGCCATAAGAGAGATGCCACCTCCCACAGACAGGAAGGGTGTGGAACGAATACTAGGAACCCTCAACTACGCGGCAAAATTTGTTCCAGACATGTCAATGATCACCTAACCTATTCTTAAACAGGACACACAATTTATCTAGAAATATGAACAGGAAGCAGCATTTGTGGCAATCAAGACACAACTATCAACTGCTCCTGTACTTGCTTTATTTGATGTGCAAACAAAGGTCACAGTTAGCTGCGATGCATCACAGTCGGGCCTTGGTGCAGTGCTGCTACAGGAAGGACGGCCCATTGCCTATGTATCTCGCGCACTCACAAGCACTGAGACAAGATATGCTCAAATAGAGAAAGAACTGTTAGCAATTGTCTTTGCACTGGAACGATTTCACCAGTACACATATGGCAAAACAGTTGATGTGGAATCAGACCACAAACCGCTGGAGGCAATCACTCAGAAAGCACTCTGTCATGCCCCACCGAGACTACAACGTATGCTACTTCATCTCCAGAAATATGACTTCATTTTGCGGTACAAACCAGGAAAGGATTTGAACATAGCAGACGCACTTTCGAGAGCGTATATACCAGACTGTGGTTCAGATCGGATTGAAGAAGCGTTGACCTGTGCTATTAATCTGGTTATTAGTAACATTCCAGCTACTGACAAAAGAATGCAAGAAATAAGGGATGGAACAAAGAATGATAAATCCTTGCGCATCTTGAAGAGAATGATCCTGGATGGTTGGCCAGACATCCAGTCACAGATTCCAGAGGAGGTGCAACCGTACCAGAATTTTAGGGATGAACTATCCGAAGCAGATGGAGTTTTGCTAAAGGGAGAGAGGCTCATCATACCATCATGCCTGCAACAGGACATCCTGCAGCGTATCCACATGGGTCACATGGGCATCACCAAGTGCACTCAATGAGCCAGAGAAGTTGTGTTTTGGCCCGGCATGAACAAGGAAAACACAGAAATGGTGAAAAAGTGTGATGCATGTCAGAACTACCAGTATTCAAACCAGAAGGAACCAATGGTACAAGGACAGATCCCTGAAGGACCTTGGGATATGGTGGCTACAGACCTGTTCCAGTGGGATGGTGCTGATTATCTATTGATTGTGGATTATTACTCCAGGTTCATTGAGTTCTGCAGACTACCAAACACATCCAGCAGCATGGTGATAATCCACACAAAGTCCATTTTTGCCAGACATGGGATACCCAAGTCAGTACGACGCGATAATGGTCCACAATTTTCAGCAATGGAATACAGCAAATTTGCTGAGGAATGGGGTTTTGCCCATGTCACTTCTAGCCCTTACCACCATCAATCTAATGGACTAGCTGAAAAGTCGGTGCAGATTATTAAGCGAATGTTGAACAAGTCGAAAATTGATGGACAAGACTCCTACTTGAGCCTGTTAGAGCTAAGGAACACAAGAGTGGGTGACATTGGCTCTCCTGTGCAACTGCTTATGGGCAGACGACTGCGCACTTCACTCCCAGTAAAGGCAACTCAATTGGAGCCCAGGACAATTAACCCTGATTGTGTGAAGTCACACCTACAACAGGAACAACAGAAACGGAAGCTCTACTATGATGAAGGATCCAAACCATTGATACCTCTGCAAAAAGGTGAAAATGTGTGGATGCAAGTCCAAGGCGAGTGGAAACCTGTTAAGGTGTTGGACACAGCAGAAGCACCCGCATCATACCATGTTAAGTCTGCTAGTGGCAAAGTTTACAGACGCAACAGGAAGCATCTACGACCTCGCAGAGCTGATGATTCTGAAGATCACCCTGAATCAGATTTGGAAGTGGATTCAGAGAGTGGACAGGAACAAGTGAACAATCAGCTGCCTGTTGATGATAACGGTGGGCTGCAAGGACAACCAGATGTGCCTCTTGCAACACTGGAAGAAGTTCCCAAACGAGCTCTGGAAGTAGAAGTCCAGAACCGACAACAGGTAGAGGTCAGGACATCAAGTGGAAAACTTGTGAGGAAGCCACAACGCTACAAGGACTTTGTAGCTCTTTGACAGGAGGGGTTGTAATAATGTGACACGTGATCTCATCACGTGAAATCCTGTTAGATTCCTAGCGTGTGATTGATAGTTTTAGGTAGCTATTGAAATCAGTGTGCATCATGCGATTGGTAATGGTCTATTGACATATAAGAATAGTACAGTAGCATTTCCAGTACTGAGTGGTTTGTGTGTTTTCTTACCAGGGTTGTTAGTGCCTTGTATCTTCAACTCTGATATGGCCAGGGGTGAGTGATAGAAGAAGCGAGTGATCCCCTTTGTCTTTGCAATCGTCTCCTTCACACACCTGGTGCATCAGTGAATTTAATGACAGATCGCTTCAAAGTATGAGCACTGCAGAACAGGCCTTCAATGGTACTCAGTACTTTCTTCATGTTAGATTCCCTGTCACAGACCCTTGCAAACACATCATCCAGGCTTATGTTGAGGGAGAAAAAAGTTTTTGCGCTTCTGCACGAATGTTTTGAGCTGTATGTCGCGCATTGTTGGACGGTACAGCCCTTGCACTACCTTCTGGGGTACAAGGTACATATCGATCCACACACCAATCAATGCACAGTCGGTACCTTGAGACCACAAATCAGCAGCTAGAGGTTCAGAGTCACACTCAACCATGGTTAGAGGCCGATTGCGACGAACCAACCAATAAGCAATCTTTCGGCAAATAACATGTCGACACTCAGTAGTGAATTTGGGGGAACATCCATGATGAGGGTATTCTTCACACCATCAATCTGCAGTTTTACTTTGCTTTTTCATTTCTTGTTCCACCCCATAATTGGCATCTTTGCAGCGCAGATGGTTTGCCATGTTTGTTGTGACACCACACCTAGTTAATTGAGCATCACATTACTCCCATTGTCGAGCATCAGCAAGCACTTATACTGTGGTTTCTTTTCAGCGGGATCTTCTACATGCTCAAAACACTTCCACACCCAAGATTTCTTGTGCTTGTTCACTATTGTTCCAGCTGGCTGCGTAAGAACGGCAACACTTGCATCACATTCTGATGATTGCTCATGCTGTTTTGAGGCTTCGGCATGTTTTCTGGCATGCTTCTCAGCAATTTCAGCTTCTGCATGCACCTGTGATGCTTCTCGCTCTTCACGAAATCTAGCGACATACTCTTCAGCACCAGCGAGATGTTCAATATGTTCCCAAGTATCACTTTCAACAGCAAATCCCTTCCATTGGATGACATATCTTGGTACTCCCTTTTCTAGGTATGCACTCTGCATTTACATCATCAATTTCATACATGTCTTGATTTTCAGCTTTATCAAACGCATGTAACGGCATTTTTTGAAGACCCCCAGGTATCCCATGAGGTTTACTTACTTTTTTCAGGGCTTGTGGAATTACGAGTGGCATCTTCTTGCCAGGTTTGACAGGTATTGAGTGAATAGATAGTAATATGGGACAGTGCCCGCGAAAAGGGACCTAGTGTATTTATATAAAACGATATAAAATTTTGTTCATATAAAACTGATATAACTTCCGAACGGTACACGCCATTGACTTCCTATTTTCAACACTTCATACTACACCATTTCTCTACGGTAAAATACTTTTTGGGGTCTTGCACTTGCTCCGTGCCTGTATTGCAACGTCCGATACCCCACAAGGTATGAACCCGTCATAACTTTCGGCAGGAGTAATCAAATCGCTTCAAATTCGGTATGTAGATAGAGAGGTCCTATACCTATCGATTTGTTCTGTTCGTTAATTTTTATGCCATCTGTTACGGAGATACAGTTGAATAAACTACGTGCACGTTTTCCCGCTTGATTCGCGCCAATGTAATAATCCCCGCCTCCCCATACATTGAGCGGAGCGCAATTTGCCCAAATCATTGGCGCGAAACGAGCGCGAAAATGTGCACGTAGTTTGTTCAACTGTATCTCCGTAACGGATTGCATAAAAATTAACGAACAGAACAAATCGATAGGTATAGGACCTCTCTATCTACATACCGAATTTGAAGCGATTTGATTACTCCTGCCGAAAGTTATGACGGGTTCATACCTTGTGGGGTATCGGACGTTGCAATACAGGCACGGAGCAAGTGCAAGACCCCAAAAAGTATTTTACCGTAGAGAAATGGTGTAGTATGAAGTGTTGAAAATAGGAAGTCAATGGCGTGTACCGTTCGGAAGTTATATCAGTTTTATATGAACAAAATTTTATATTGTTTTATATAAATACACTAGGTCCCTTTTCGCGGGCACTGTCCCATATAATAACATTATATTTAATGTGCATCAATTGGGGATACCAAATATACAGCATGTACTAGCTCAATGCTTTTATCGTCATCTTCAAGTAACTAAGTTCATTTTTATACACCACGAGTTGTGTTTATATGTAGTAGCAATAAATTATGTACCAGTACTAGCATTGCAATGTACAGTAGTACGAAGTGAGCATATCTGAGTATTGCGCTAGCGAGTGAAATAGAATGACAGACTTCTTACCCACTTCAAGTAAGTACGTGCACTCTGAGTATGTGTAAGAATTAGGAAAGAGCATTACACAATTGTACTAATGAGAAATTCATACGCATTTAGTGAGAACGTGAATAGAGTGTTGTTGGATGATTGTAAGTGGAGTACATGATTGGAAATGTTCGAATGGCAAGAGTTGAAATTGGACTCTGGGTTAGCCCAACATGTTCACTGTAGTCTCCTCTGTTGCATTGTACTTCCCCATCAACTGCTAAATCATCATACAGAACATGTTCAATGTCTACATTTCCTATTTCAAAACCCTCAATATTATCTTCTTGAACAGCCTCTTCATCAGAGTATGAACACAAAATGCAGAATGCACCACCTCTTCCCAGTACAAGCTTCTGCATCTTTCCATCATTCATTGTTCGATGGAACTCAAGCATCAAATGAAATTCTCTTTCCACATCAAAAAACTTTACACCCACTGGACTGCAACTCCTTCATTTCAGCATAATCTTATGAAGCAGATCTTTGTCCTCTTTACCTACATGTAATACCAAGAGGATTGGTCGAGCTGCATCAGGAGATGGTTCTTTCCAGATTATGTCACGCCATTGGCACTTGTATTTGTACTTGGTAGACTTGGATCGGCATTCATTACAGGGACATCTCTATAAACATCCAAAGCCACCCACATCCACATGACCATGTTATGCATTTGCACATTCCCCTTTTGGTCATATACACTATGTCTTCCTGACCCATCCAAACCCAGCTTAACTGTCATGGTATATTTACCAGGTTGTAAACCAAGCTGCTGTATCAACCCTTGGAAATACAGCTTGAAAGACTCTTTGACACTGATCGATAAAACAGGAAAGGATCTAAAGACTCTATCTCTGGCATTATGGTATTCTTATGCTGCATTAACCTGTAGTGTGGTGGTAACTCAACTCTATTATTCAGTTCCTGTCTAAGACTACTGTAGCTGTACGCCCAAGCTTGTAACTTGATACATGTAGCATGAATAAAACTTCATCCAAACTAATCTCTCTGATATTGTTTCTTTGTGAAACAACTTCAGACCTACTGCTGCAACAGCCTGTCGTGGATGTAATTTTCTCTATGAAGCAGAAATTCTAACAATTAAGTCGTTATTTTCTGCCCTTCGATCTGCTTCCTCCTTCAGTAAAGAAAACAATGCATCCGTTCTTCTTTTAGTGTGACGAGGGCTTAGCTAGTCGAGTGGAGTGATTGTACTGGTCTTCTCTTCATCTTGCACACCAACCACTTGTACTGGTCTTCTCTTCATATTGCACACCAACCTTTTCATTTCTGCAAACCAAACTTCCAGAAACAGTTGGTTCAATACTTACACTACACCCATCGCGATCGGTAACATTGGGTATAAAAAAGGTCTCTTGCTGGAATTCTAAAAAGGACTTCTTTGTACTGTCACACTTTTGCATTTTGCTGAATGTAAGGCTACGAATCCGATATACCCACCTATTAAAAACTCCAAGCTCGTATGTGCCAGTATCCAATCCTTCATTATGCAGAAATCATCGGTGTTGCTTTTGCAGGGCTGCCAACCTGCCATAATAAAGAACCTTGAGATTTATAAAATGGTCCGTATGAGAACACACGCTATGTATCCTCGCTGTTTCCATCTATATAGTTACCACCAATTTACATTGCATCATTTTTTTTTTAAAGTTCCTCACAGAGGTATGTGTTTAAAAAAAAAATTAATACTGTAAATGCAATGATAAATGAACTACACTATACATGTATGTAGCTATGGATTATGCACATGTCTAGAAACATGGTTACAACTTGCCTTTGATTGTCATCATATATTCTGACAGTAAGTGGATTAAGTTTCTCAATGCCAGTGTCATTGCGACCCATCAATCAATAATCTAAAAGGTTTCTCTTTCATTGCTTCCACAAGTAAAGCTGAAACAGTAAATTGAAGTGTACAATTTAACCATAGTGCAATAACTCTAGTGGTGATGTAGCAGAATACATACCTGTGAAGTGTGGAGCAATCGCATTATTAAGTATGCAAGTGGTTTTTGTTCTGCCACTTGCATAAACTTTTGCAATTTGGCTGTCTGGGAAAATATTGCGAAACAACAATGGTCTCAGCATCAGCAACGGAGAATGGTATATTATGCTGGACTAAAAAATTTGTCATCTTCACTTCTGCTTGAGTAACCTTAAGATAAAGGTATTAGCAGTAGTTACGTGTACATCAGTTTTTGCATCTTACCTTCTGTGTAAGTGGATCAACGGATGGAAATGAAAGCTTTGGCTGAGACAGTGCTTCCTTTGCTAATGTTTGATGAATTTGAGAACTAATGTGATCTTTCACGTCACGCACTCCCTGGTACTGACAGGATACTCTCCTAGAGCATACAGTACATGAAAAGGAATGGATATCTCCAGGTAGCGCAACGATGAATGGCCAGGTCTTTGTCCACTCCTTTGAAAATTTGCTCTTGTACTTCATCTTGCGCTTTTGGCACTCTTTTTTGATGGACCAGGCTGGCTCTCTAGCTCACTATCAGAATCGCTTGGTTCGGAATTGGATGAGACAACACGCGTACGTTTCGTTTTTCCGCCATAACTGTAGTTTTGTTATTAAAAATAGTTTACTAAGCTATAGACCGGTCGACCATCGTACGCGTACGCGATCTGTTACGCGTGCATTTCATGTAGTAGCTATCACAGTCCTTAGTGAATATGATGTAACTTATGGGTGGCTTTAGAAACCTTGAGAATCGGACCACTTCCCTGATAAGAGGATGGTTAGAAATAGGTATATCTATATAATTTAGTGTCCATCATGCAGGGTTATTCTTTAAATCAATATTATGTTCTCATAAACTTTACCACAGTTAAATTGCTTTGCACCAACAATGCATGAGCTGCTATTTGAAAATAATTCAATTCTTGATAATGAATTGTGATAGTTTAGACAGTTAATGCAATAAAATCTCATGTCATGGTCTTAAACCACTGTGTAAGGTTAGTACGATCATATACCTGTATTTTGCAATGTTGGTCTGGGTACGAGACTACGCGATGTTTGACCCAGTTCCAATCTGGGAACAAAACATGATGAATTTTGTCGTTAATACTTGTAACATAGGCCTAATTTGGTAAAAAAAACTTCTTGAAAGCACATTTTAGGGATCACAGAATTGTTATACTAGTGAAATACATCTGTATATGTTACTGACTTATATCATTAGGTACGTACTGTACGTTATCATGATAATAGCATTCATACATAGGCGGCCATCTCCGGTGGGGGGAGGGGGGGGGGGGGGGGGGGGGGGGAGAGAGAAATTCAAATGTGACAGGTTTCTGTGTACTAAAGATTGGTCAACGCAATTAGTGATCTATTTCAAGTACTATTACAAACGTCATTTGTCGATTTGACTTGATTAAATGGGTTCTTCCATAGACATGTGCACAAATCGCTTCCTAATCACAACAGCAGGGTCAAACAAAATTAACTCTGACGTCCCGTGGTTAAGCTGGAGTCCAAATCGACAGTTCTTTCTTGAAACTCGCAGTAAAAACGATTATTGATTTGACTACGGACTTTTTAATGAACTGTTAAAAAATGTATAAACGATGCGTTGATTTAATATTTAAAAAAAACCTTTACATGGTGTGATAGTTCTACTATAGGGCGGTGATGTCGTTCAGGCAAGCCAACATTAAGCTCTGAGTTGAGCTTAACTAAATAGAGAAAAAAAGAATTGCAGCGCGCCCCCTCGATTTAACTGGTACATATACTACGAACTGACATTATCAAACGCTGGCTAAGTCGAATGGATACTTCGTCACGCATATGGTTTGCAATAGGTCTTTCACACCTGTCCTGCTGGTTCGATCCCAGTAGAACAAGATCCATTGACGCTGCCCAGCATTGCTTTTTATTTATTTTATTTTATTTTTCTCGCCGCTGTTGAATGGTGACGATGTCATTCAAGTCTTGTACGTTTATTTAAAATTTTGTTTACCCTTAAAGGCAGAGTTGTTTTCGGAAACAAAAATGATATTCATGATTCATTCGCCACCGTACATTTACCTTTAAATCTCCCGTTTTCAATTAAAGTGCCAGTTAGTATTGTATTTGGGTACCAAATAATTATAATTACGTTAATACACTCATAAAGAAGTTGACAACAAAACTAAAAATTAAAAAATATAATAAAATAAAACACACACAAACGCACACAGACACACAAAACAACTACGTAAGCAGTTCATTTTCTTGTGGGGGTGCTTGGGAGAGGAGCGGTCCAGGATTGATCAAGCGTTAGCTCTAACCATAGATTTTAAAGACCTTACGGAACTGAGGCCTCACGGCTGTTTCAGTCCGTTTAAAAATCGGCACTAGGCACTTTGGCTTAATTCCACCTGGCGCGTGCGTTCTAGAAAAAGGGCTCTGTCGCGAAGCCATCGATAATTCCTCACAAGACGAAGGTATTACATGCAAGTTAAGGTGTAGCTACATAGAAAGGTACCAAGCTTTCCATGTTTCATCACTGAGAACTGGTGTTATACGCTCTAGAATGCTTGATATCTCTTGTGATGCGGTTTTAACTATTTCAGCGAATCCCGCTTATATATAGCTTCAAAACGATGAGGAGGGTACGATGTTGCTTTTTAATTTGTTTCTACGTTACTACACGAGTCCGTTGATACTCTTTTAATGCTTTCAATATGCACGCAAATTGAGATTATATATTGAGTTGAATTAATTTGTTAGACAAATGCTCGGGTTACGCATGTCGTGCATTCATAATAATTAATTTTACAGCCTGGCCTGAGGGGGGCGTGTACCCTCCCCACATAGAAACCTGTGGAGATTTATTAGTTTTGTGATACATTTATAAATGTAATATTAAAAGAACTAGGACCTACGATGTGATAGAATATCATATAATATAAATACATTCTCTACAACAGTACGGAACAATGCAGCCACAAAGTCTCAGGTGTTGCCATCACCACTTGCTCATCAGGACAGGCTTTAGTTTACCGCCAAAATCTAAAACTAGAGATGTCCACTCGCATCCCCTTGAGCGCAACGTACCCAACGTAGGCACAGGCTCCGCCTACAGCCAACACGCCGACGCTCCCTAAGAAATTGACCACCCTCCTCTGCCTCCGGTTGCGCTCGACGACCTGGTGGTAAGGGATCCTAGTGAAGGCCACCATGGTGTAGAGCGGGATGAAGATTCTGGGGAAGAGGTAGTGCAGCGCGGAGTCCAGGTGCTTGCGCATCACAAACACTCGACTGTTGACGTGCGAGCGCATCTCCAAGTAGTTGTCCATGGACAGGTCCCCGATAGCATTGGTGTCCATCCACCGCGTCCTGGCGTACTCGGTCGCCGCGACGACCAGGTCGTTGGAATGCGCCTCCAAGAGCTCGTGGAGGACGAGGCTGTCCTCCAAGCCGGCGTTCAGCCCCTGCCCGAAGAAGGGTACGACAGCGTGGGCCGCGTCCCCCAGGATGAGGGTGCTCCCGGACATGAAGTGAGGACGGCAGCGGAGGGAGATGAGGGAGCTGGTCGGGTTGGAAAAGTAGTCCTTCATGAGACGGTCGACACCTATGAGGTCCACGGAGTCTGGAAAGTGCTTCACGAAGAAGGCCAGGAGGTCTTCCTCGGTCTCGATGGTGCCGAAGACGTCGAAGGGCATGAAGAGGGTCAGGGTGAAGGTCCTGTCCTGGTTGGGCAGGGCAATCATCATGAACTCGTCCCGGGCCCAGATGTGGAGGTGGTTCTCAGGCATGGCGAAGTCGCCCGAGGCCGTTGGCGGCATGCACAGCTCCTTGTAGCCGTGGTTGATGTACTCTTGTTGGTAGTCGAGCCTCCCCCACCTCATCATCTGACGCCTCACCGTCGAAAAGGCGCCGTCGCAACCCAAGACGAAGTCGGCACTCACCAAGGTTTCTTGGGCCTCCTTCCCCACGTTGAAGTGGAGGGTCTTCTTGTCCAAGTCAGCCCTGTTGAGGCGATACTCGAAGTGGAGGGTCGCCACCTTTTCCGCCTCCGTCAACAGCAGTTCGTTGAGCCTGCGCCTATCAGTGGAGTAGATGGCCTGTCCTTTCGTCCCGTAGGGCTGGGCCGAGAGCTTCCCGTCCAACGAGTGGATCATCCGGGAGTCCATGGGGATGGAGGCTGCCAGGGCGGCTTCTTCTAGCCCGACGGCCCTAAGGGCCTCCCTGCCGCGAGTGCTCACCGCCAGGTTGATGGAACGCCCCGTGACGCGCTCCTGCTTTCGAATGTCCGGGCGGGATTCGTATACATGGACGTCAAAGCCCCTACGCGCGAGGAAGAGAGCATTGAGAGCTCCCACAGGTCCGCCACCAACAACAGCAACAGCGATCTTTTTATCTGCCATTCGCGAGATTGTAAAATGAAAGTCACTTAAACTTTTTTAACAAGATATTCACTTAATTAGAATCCTCGTGCCCAGCAATGGAGAAGTTCGTTGAAGCTAACTTGGCTCTGCTTTCCTTGGAACGCGAAACTGAGATAGCTGAAAGCGAGGGGTTTGTTACAAGAAGTTTGGAAAACCCCAAGGAGCTAGAGGCGAAGGGAGTGTGCCTGCAGCGGCTGTATGTATCTTCCCAACGAGTTGGTCTATACGGAAGGCAGGTGGTGACCTTCGAACCACAAGGAAAGGCTATCAATCGACACTTTGTTGCGAACACAATTGGACCTGGTGAGTGTCGAAGCAGAAAAATATATCCCTTGCCAAACTGCGCTGCACCAAGTCCTTTTGACATTGCATGTACACAGCGTATGAGCCTCTGCATGTAGACGTTGCATTTGGTATGCGACCTTATCTCTCCGTGCCCTTCTCTTCCAGGTGACATTGTTGGAGTATTCGTTGGAGGCAGGAGCCCTACTGAGAAGCCTCTCTCCGGTATTGTGACGAGGAGCACGGAGACGAGCGTGTCTGTGGCCTTCGATGACCTCCAGGAGTTTGTGGACATCTCTGCCCATGATGGCTCCCTGCAGGTGGTCAAGCTGGCCAATGATGTCACCTACAAGAGGATCAAGAGGTAGGGCTGGGTGGTCAGGCTGGCCAATGACAAGGGGGTAGGACTGGGGAGGAGAGGTTAAGAGGATTAGGGAGGGAGGTGGTCAGGCTGGCCAATGACAAGTGGTAGGACAGGGGAGGAGAGTTTAAGAGGATTAGGGAGGGAGGTGGTCAAGCTGGCCAATGACAAGGGGGTAGGACTGGGGAGGAGAGGTTAAGAGGATTAGGGAGGGAGGTGGTCAAGCTGGCCAATGACAAGGGGGTAGGACTGGGGAGGAGAGGTTAAGAGGATTAGGGAGGGAGGTGGTCAGGCTGGCCAATGACAAGTGGTAGGACAGGGGAGGAGAGTTTAAGAGGATTAGGGAAGGGAGGTGGTCAAGCTGGCCAATGACAAGGGGGTAGGACTGGGGAGGAGAGGTTAAGAGGATTAGGGAGGGAGGTGGTCAGGCTGGCCAATGACAAGTGGTAGGACAGGGGAGGAGAGTTTAAGAGGATTAGGGAAGGGAGGTGGTCAAGCTGGCCAATGGCAAGGGGGTAGGACTGGGGAGGAGAGGTTAAGAGGATTAGGGAGAGAGGGGTCAAGCTGGCCAATGACAAGGGGGTAGGACTGGGGAGGAGAGGTTAAGAGGATTAGGAAGGGAGGTGGTCAAGCTGGCCAATGACAAGGGGGTAGGACTGGGGAGGAGAGGTTAAGAGGATTAGGGAGGGAGGTGGTCAGGCTGGCCAATGACAAGTGGTAGGACAGGGGAGGAGAGTTTAAGAGGATTAGGGAAGGGAGGTGGTCAAGCTGGCCAATGGCAAGGGGGTAGGACTGGGGAGGAGAGGTTAAGAGGATTAGGGAGAGAGGGGTCAAGCTGGCCAATGACAAGGGGGTAGGACTGGGGAGGAGAGGTTAAGAGGATTAGGAAGGGGTAGGACTGGAGAGGAGAGGTTAAGAGGATTAGGAAGGGGTAGGACTGGGGAGGAGAGGTTAAGAGGATTAGGAAGGGCTGGCCAATGACAAGGGGTAGGACTGGAGAGGAGAGGTTAAGAGATTAGGAAGGGCTGGCCAATGACAAGGGGTAGGAGTGAGAGGAGAGGCTAAGAGGATTAGGGAAATGATGTGACCTCCAAAGAGATCAAGAGGTAGGATTGGGGAGGAGGTGCAGTTGGCGCAATGTCCTAGCAACCATTGGTATTGATTCACATGAAACAGGATCTCGTACACATATTGTGGTCATCACTAACTGAAAAACATATCATCTGATGCTAAAGCCATTTCAAATCTTAGACTTAAAGCTGCATTAAGAGATGAAGGGGAGATGGGTTAGAGGAGGAGGTGGAGGTAGATGGATTGGGGAGGAGGGAGAGTTGGTAGTGTCAGTATTGGGGGGTGTACTAGTTTCCAATTAATGCACACCCTTCTCTGTGGCCCGTAGGTCGCTGGAAGAGCTGAGGAAGTGCACTCACTCCTCTCCAGCTGCCCACCTGACCACCGTGCTCTTCGGGGAATCCCCTCTGGGCCCTGCAGACTCCAGGCTCCCATCTCTCCCCACCTCTACTGAGGAGGGGGGAGGGGGAGGAGGGAGGAGAAAGTTACGGAGTCCACTTTGTCAACCCCTCTCTTGATTCAAGCCAGAAGAGGGCAGTGGTGTTTGCCCTGGGCAGACCTGACGTGGCCATCATCCATGGCCCCCCAGGCACGGGGAAGACCACCACAGTGGTCGAGTTCATCCTGCAGTGCGTCAAGAGAAGAGAGAAGGTAATTGTTAACCTGGGAACTAAGAAGCTATAAAGTCGAAAAAGCGAGAAAAAAAAAAGAGGGGGGGGGGGGGGGGGGGGAATTGATCACTGCAACACATCTGGATGTTTGCTTGGAGATGGAAGTTGTTTGAAGCACCAGAGCATAGTGTTTGAAGGGTTAAAAAATTTTTTTTTAAAGTGGCATTTTAGTGTACATTGGGTCATTAGTCTTGCTCACAACACCAAATCTAATATTCATTACTATCTATTTTAATGAGCACATACATGTATTTTATGCATGTACATGTAGGCTAGTACTTTATTGAAGTCATTTTCTTTAAATTGAGGACTTCTACATGCTGTAGTTCATCTCATAGTTTGTACATGTACTTATTTCTTTGTTAATTCACTTGTGAGGCTACATTCAACCCACCTGTAGTACAATGATATGAATAGAATTTGCATGTGACATGGTACATGTACTTTGTGCCCTTCAATTTGTGCTAGCAACCTGTTATCCTTCATGCAAAATAATGTGTTTGCCCATTTTACTGGTCTTAGTTACAATAGATGTGTGTGTATGGAGAATAGATGCATCTCTGCTGGGAGAGGAGGACAATGGGGAGATGTACATGTGTATATCTTGGTCAGTGTGTGACCATGGAGGTTGTCTCTTTGTATGTTAGTCACATCTCAGGCCTGTATATACAGTATCATGATCAGTGTGTGACCATAGGGTTGTCTCTGTATGTTAGTCACATCTCAGGCCTCACACAGGTCTTGGCGTGTGCTCCGTCAAACATCGCCGTTGACAACCTTGTTGAGAGGCTGTCAGCTGCTCGTGCCAAGGTGGGTGGAGGCAGTGAATGCATGTGTGAGTGAGTGTGTGTGTGTATTTTCATGTGCGTCTTTTCATGTATGTGTTTTCGTGTGTGTGTATTTGCGTATGTGGATGTGTGTGTGCTATGTGTGTACGTGTATACTACATGTGTGTGCAGGTGTGTTATGTGTACTTGTTTGTGAGTGGATGTGTGCGAATGTGTGTGTATTGATGCTTGCATATCTGTATATTTATGACGTTACATGTACATGTATCTCACCCAATGGCAAAAAGTCTGAGCACTATTTAGAAACAATTAGTATGTATGAAGTGCTAAATTCCCCCACATTTTCAAATTTGTTGTACATGTTCTTGCAAATGAATAGACAACAGTTGCTATTGAAGATCAGTTGCCAATCATTGTCTTGTATGGTTTTGAAGTTACGATGGCGATGGCGGGTCGATGTTATTTTAAATCACTGGAGTGGTATTGTCGGATAATATATCCAATATGCATACCTTGTCTGAAGGTGATACGGCTGGGACATCCTGCTCGATTGGTCGAATCGGTCCAGAAGTTCTCGCTGGATGCGCTCTTGTCCGAGTCGGACTCCACCAGGATAGTTGAGGATGTGAGGAAAGACCTTGAGAAAGCCATGGTGAGATATGTACGCATCACGTGACATCAAACCAGACCTACGTGCACACACACGTGTATGCCATACTGCATGGCAAATTGCACACCTACTGTTGTACCACACCTTCACTGATGCTTCAGCTGCTGCACTCATCTCGCGTACATGTACACACATTCCCTCATCTCAAGATATTTGTGCTACATTTGTACATGTGTGCTTGCATACCAACACATGCACACTTGCACGCTGGCGCATGCACACTTGCACGCACACACATGCATGAACACACATGCGCAGTCACACTTATACACACACATACATGTACATACATACAAACTTACACACACACACACACACACACACACACACACACACACACACACATACACACACATTGACCTCCAATGGCCCGTACCCTGTAGTTCAATTCATCTAAAGCCAAGTCTGCGGGTGAGAAGAGGAAGTGGAGAGGGGAGGCCAGAGGACTCAGGAAGGAACTCCATGAGAGGGAAGAGGTACACTGCAGTAATGCTGACATTATTGCCACCATGGATACTTGTGGACTTACTAAGTCCTTGTGCACTGTGTTTCTGTGATTCTTCTTACCGTCCAGAAAGCTACAAAGGAGCTTTTTTCATCAGCTGATGTTGTCCTGGCAACCAACACAGGAGCCTCAGCAGATGGACCTCTGAAGTGAGCTGCAGATGTCCTTTGTGTGTACATGTATGTGTGTGTGTATGTGTGTGTGTAATGTGTGTATGTGTGTAATGTGTGTGTAATGTTTGTGTGTGTGTGTGTGTAATGTGTGTGTGTATGTACATGTATGGATGATGTGTGTGTAATGTGTGTATGTGTAATGACGCTAATTTGCTGTTATCAAGAACGAGCTCCAAAAAGGACAGAATCCAAAATCATCATCTCACACGCATGCGCAATGCAATGTACATGTTACATAATTCCCCTCTTCTTTGAGAATACGCCCACGTATTCATTCAATGTTTGATGTATTTTCCGTAGCGTATTGGTTCTTGTCTTTGTCTAGTGGGGCATCAGTGTTGCTGTTGCTCATCAACTTGCACATCGTCTTGGTTTTCTTCATGCTGCTCTTGATTGTGAATATCTGGTTGATCTGCTACTGGGAGCTCTTCGAAGGTCGGTGTTTCTCTGTAATCTTCTTGGGCATCTGGTGCTAGGTCAGCTGCGGTTGTTTGACCTTCCTCAACCTCCCTCACTTCCTGTCCCACTTCTTGATGTTCTGGTATCAAGGTTTGTGGCCTAAGCTGTTGTGGTGCTTTTGGCATTTCCACCACAATGTCGTCTTCTTCCTCCTCTTCCTCTTGCACAAGGGTTTGGGGATTGGTTTGCAACAACTCCGATGCTATCGTTGGATCTTGTGGAGACCTAAGGTGATCCATCCTTACTCTAGGTACACAGCATTTCAGGCGATCAAAATGTACAATCTGCCTATCCCTTTTCTTAACAGTGTGTTGAATCCGATACATTACATCAGAGAGATTTTTCATAATCCGGTTTGGCCCTTGCCAACTCCGGTGAAACTTCAGGCAGTAACCTCGTTTTCTTGGAATGGCTGGGTTCCACAGCCATACTAGCTCACCTTCGTCGAGTGGTTTTCCGTGGATATTCCTGTCATAATATGTCTTCTGTCTCTTCTGCTCCTGACCTGTCTTTTCCCGGACTTTCTAAAAGGTAGCCTCCAATCTATCCTGTACCTCAGTCACATAGTCACAAAGTTCAGAGTGCTTTTCTTTGGATCCCAATTATATCAAATGGTAGCCTGGCTTCATATCCATGCATGAGCAGGAAAGGTGTGTACCCTGTGGTTGAGTGTACACTAGTGTTATATGCAAAACATGCATGCCATTTTTAAATGCGTGTTCCAATCTAAATGGTGATCCTGAAGTGAAGTAACCAAATGTCAACTAGGGTTCTATTAAATCTTTCTATCTCCCCATTGCACGCCGGATGGTAGGGTGTTGTCCTAGTTTTGACAATTTCCATTATCTTACACAACTCCTTAACTCTTTGAACGCCAAGTGCATATAAACATGCATGTTCACAAAACGAGAATTATCTGCCTCACCATTCATGCAGTGCTATGTGTTATATTGTGTTGATCAAAATATGCATGCAATTGCAAGTGCAATACTGACATGCATGCAACCCCATAGACATACAGATGTTTGAACATATGTGGTCCTGGTCGTAAGCACATATTAAGTGTCCATTATAACCCGCTGGCCTATTGTTGCAACAACCCATAATGCCATATACAAACTTGCAAAAGGAGGGAGTGAACAGGCAATGATGTACTACACTGATCTGGGCTACGCATTCTTGTTCTTGGAGTATTGAAGTGATGCATTAGTGAAGTCAAGTGAAATAATGGGGTTCCTTAGCCAGTGTGAGAAGAAACATATGTACATGGACTTATAAGGTTACAATTGCAGCAAGCATATGCATGCATCATAGAGCTGTGACTGATCAACACATTTTTGTACACAATATCTAACTCATGCATGAATGGTGAACGGTTGTGTGTGCATGCATGCACGTACGCACTTGGCGTTCAAAGAGTTAATTAAGCGGAATTCAAACTGGGGTCCTTGGTCAGATTGTAGTTGCTCCGGGAACCCTTTATCACAGAAGTATTCGTCAACCAAAATTCTTGCGACCTCTTGGTTTGGAACTGCAAAGGCAGCCATATACTTTGTAAAGTGGTCACCAACGACAAGTGTGTACTGGTTCCCTTCACCTGTTTCTGGTGAGGGTTCAAGGAAATCCATTCCAACCATTTGCATGGGGTAACTCGCTGTGATGGGATTAAGTGGTGCCCTGTTCTTAGGTGCCATTGTCTTCCTTGCTGCACAATCCTTGCAGGTGTTACAGTAGCTCTTAGCATCTTTCTGATGGCCTGGCCAGTAGAAACGTTCTCGCAGCTTCTTCAATGTCTTCTCCTCCCCCAGATGTCCTCCAAATGGTCCATCATGCAATTGCCTCAACACCTCTATAGGTTGCAGCTTTGGAACAGTGAGCTGCAATCTTGAACTGAGACAATCCTGACTCTCAAAGCGACGATGTAGCACTCCATCTTCCAACACCAATAGCTCCCACTGTTGGCAGAGTCCTCTAGCAGCCTGTCTGTGGCCTCTAATTTGTTCCATTGATGGTTTTAATTTTCCCTGTTCAAGCCGTTTCATGACCAGGCCGATGTCTGGGTCTTGAAGCTGTTGCCCCCTTGTTGTTTGTTTTGCATCAGTGGTAGTCACACTTTCTGGATGATTACTATGACCTGGGCACTTCCGTTGACTGCAACACATCCGTGACATAGCAGCTGCATTAGAGTGTTGCTGGCCCGAACAATGAACAATGGCATTGTCAAATTTGTGGAGCTTTCCCAACCACCTGGCTAGTTGCCCCTCTGGCTCCTTGAAATTGTGCAGCCAGAGAAGTGCCCCATGATCAGTTCTAAGTGTGAATCGTCTACCTACATGTAGCAAGTAAGGTCAAAATTTACTCACAAAGGTGACTACAGCAAGCAACTCTTTGTAACACAGTAGTGTCGTTCCTCTTTAGTAAGTAATCTGCTATCATATCACAAGACCCTTTCTTTCCCATCCTCCACCTGGACCAACACTGCACCCAAGGCTGAGATCAGTGTCAAGAATGAACTGTTTTGTGAAATCAGGGGTACCCGAAAATTGGTGAGGATGTCAGCTTGCTCTGGAGTATTTTAAAGGCTGCATCACAATTTGGAATCCAATATCCTTCCTGGTGAGCTCATGCAGGGGTTTGGCAATCTCTGCAAAGCCTTTTACGAAATGACGGTAATAATTGGCCAGGCCAGGAATGCCTGTAATTCAGTAACACATTTTGGAATTGGCCAGCTGGTAACCTTGGCTGTTTTTGCTGGGTCTGGAGTAATACCTTGATCTGAAACAATGTGAAAGTACGCTCTTTTGGAGGAAAGCACATTTATCGGGTTTCAATTTTAGCCCCGCTGTCTGTAATCATTCCAGCTCTGCTCCCAGGTTAACAAGATGTTCCTCAAATGACTTTCCCATGATAGGGATATCATCTAGGTATACGAGGCATGCTGACCACTGTAGGCCAGCCAAAATCAGGTCCATAAGGTGTTGAAATGTTGCTGCATGACGCATTGCACAGCCCAAAGGGCACGACGTTATATTCAAACAACCCATCGGCCGTACAAAAGGCTGTCTTTTCCCGATCATCTGGATGCATTCCCACCTGCCAGTAACCACTGGCTAGTCCAAGGTGGAAAACCACTCTGATCCCGCCAGTGCATCCAAGGTGTCATCTATTCGAGGCAAGGCGTAAGCATCTTTCCTAGTGACAGTCCTGTAGTCCACGCAGTATCTGAGCGAGCCATCCTTCTTTTTGGCAAGAACTAAGGGAGATGCTCATGGATGCAACGTATCACTCCTTGGTCAAGCATCTCTTGCACCAGTTTCTGACACTCTTCTCGTTGGAACACAGGAATCCATCTGGCTCGTTGATGAACAGGTGCTGCACCTCCAGTATTAATCGTGTGCTGCAGCAATGTTGTCTTTCCAATGTCACTCTGTTTCTGGAAAGACATCAGCATATTTTATAAGTAGAACGTAGATTTGACACTTCTGTTCCCATGTCAGTTCTGGAGTGAGCTTCTCTATCTCTATCAGCTCTCACAAAGCCTGCTTTTTTTCTTTCTGGATATCTTGAGGTCATCTATTTGTGGCTCCTGCTCATCTTCTGCCACCTTCAAACTACCCACCAATGACGTTTGGCTAGACAGGCTAGTGTCCATGTGCTCCATTTTTGCCACAATGTCTCCGGCATAGATCGTAATGGTTTCCGTGCCAGGGTTTAAAACTTGTACTGGAACCGCTCCTTTTTCAGGTTTTACCACAGCATTTGCAACATGGATTCGCTTCTTTATATGGCTGGATGCCGCTTCAAAAATCCATGTACCCTTCTGTAATTCACCATGTGCCATCCCCAGCACTTGTGCCTCATGCTTAGCGGGTATACGAACTGTCTCCTTGATGCTAACAGTAACCGAGGTAACCAACTGTGCTGAGCTTAAACTTGAACCCTGGAACTCACTGCATTTTTGCTTCTGTTGTAATGGAAGGGTCACCCCTCTGCTCTTGACAAAGCAGTCTCCTTGAGCTGGGTCAAGAACACAGCCATGCGCTTGAATAAAGTCCAATACCAGGAGTGCTTCCATTGGCAATTTATCCACGACTATTACGGGGTGATGAAACTCCTCCCTGCCCCGTCTTATTACTGCATTCCTTGCTCCTTTAACCACCAACGGCTCTCCTGAGGCACTCACTAGTTGTTCTTGTCCACTCCAAGGTACTAGTTCACAACCTTCTGCTTCATCCCAAACGTCCTGCATGCCTGAACACTGACACGTCTGCTCCTGTGTCCAACAAGTAACATATTGGTCAATTCCCCAAATACCCACTGATAAAGCAGTTAAAATTATTATTAGTCTTTACTGAGGGGACAGTGAGAATTCTAGGTGCTGTGTTGTGCCCAAACCCAAACCCCTCCTTTTCACAGTGGTAGTTGTAATTGTTGTTAACACCTTTTACACTCCTACAATACTTTGCAATATGTCCAGGTCTGCCACACTTGAAACAGCTGACTCGCTGACCTCGTTCTCGCTTGCCGTTATCTGCCTGAAGTTGGTAGCCTTTTCCAAACAACGCAGGCGTTCTTCATGGTTGTCCAATTTCCCTTTAATTGAAGAAAAGTTATCCTCTTGAGATACCTTGAGTTCTGAAATACCATTCAGTACCTGTTGCGTACTTACAGCCATAGTGCCTGCAGCTTCCACTGGGTTGACACTTTTTGGCTTCTTCCACTGTTTGGTTGATGCTATCCAAGCGTGTTGCTTCCCGTACGGCCTCGTTGAGTGTCTTGGGTGCGCTCTTACGTACTCCAACAGCAAGGTCAGCGTGTTCTTCTAGCAGAGTATAAAGAAATCGGGAAAGTGCGAACCCTTCAGTTAGGTTTTCGGAACTAGGATGGGCACGAGCAGCAAGTTCTTTGATGTTTTCAGCAACCGTAGCCCATCGCCTCCTTTTCTCTGTTATGCAGAAAGTTATTCCTGATACAGCAGCTGTCTTGATTCCAGTTTGAATCGTCGCATGAGAAGTTCTACAACCCTATCGAAGTCTTTCTTTGTGTCCTCATCGATGACTTCAAACGCGGGTGCAGCTTGGCCACTCAGTTTGGCTTCCAACCATATCAGCTTTTCTGAAGTCTCCCACGAGTATAGCTAACCGTTGGAACTTCCGGAGCCACGTTGTCCAATCCCCGGCACCCGAGAATTCAGTTGGCTGAATAACAGGGCCCCGCGTCTTTTGCTCACCTTCCTTGGACATCCTGCCGACTACGCCAATGTAACGACGCTAATTCGCTGTTATCAAGAACGCGCTCCAGAATCCAAAATCATCATCTCACACGCATGCGCAATGCAATGTACATGTTACATATGTATGTGTGTATGTGAGCGAGTGGGTGCAGCTAGGGTGTACATGTACATGTATGTGCTTGTGTGACGGGGTTGTTCCAACAGATTTTAAAAGGTACAGCACAGTGGGTTCTATGTTGCTTCCTAATGCACAACAAAGTTAGTGGAATATTTTGTATACGGTTTAGAGACGATTCCATTGTACAATCAGTATTGAGGGCAGGCATCACTGTACTCACTTCCCCAAATATGTTTTGCTGGGGGTGTAATTGCGTCTTTCTGTCGCCCACATTTGCAGCCCGAGAACATGTTTTGCTGACAGCAGTTCTGTTCTATATGCATACCCTTGCTGCATCCATTGTATGCGTTGCCATTTCCACCACTATTAGGTATGTTGAAGACAATCATTTTCATTGTGTGGTCATTGACGAGTGTGCACAGGTAAGCAGTGCTTGGCTATGGTGTGGGCTCTCCTTTGGTCTTATCCGTTTGTTGTTGAATGTGTAGTGTGTATAAATATTTTATTATTGGTATTGTGGATTATGCTGTGGGTGTTGTATTTTGTGTTGCGATGCACGGTCTAACCTGCCTAAAGCAGAGACAATCCAGCTCAAGTGTACCCACTTTTCTGCACTACCATATGGCATTGATTAGCAGAAAAGTTAATACTATTTATGATGTGGAACATCAGGGTGACCTATGAGATGATGGGGTGTGGAACATCAGGGTGACCTATGAGATGATGGGGTGGGGAACATCAGGGTGACCTATGATATAATGGGGTGGGGAACATCAGGGTGACCTATGATATGATGGGGTGTGGAACATCAGGGTGACCTGTGAGATGATGGGGTGGGGAACATCAGGGTGACCTATGGGATGATGGGTTGGGGAACATCAGGGTGACCTATGAGATGATGGGTTGGGGAACATCAGGGTGACCTATGAGATGATGGGGTGGGGAACATCAGGGTGACCTATGAGATGATGGGTTGGGGAACATCAGGGTGACCTATGATATGAAGGGGTGTGGAACATCAGGGTGACCTATGAGATGATGGGGTGTGGAACATCAGGGTGACCTATGAGATTATGGGTTGGGGAACATCAGGGTGACGTATGATATGATGGGGTGTGGAACATCAGGGTAACCTATGAGATGATGGGTTGGGGAACATCAGGGGGACTATGATATGATGGGGTGGGGAACATCAGGGTGACCTATGATATGAAGGGGTGTGGAACATCAGGGTGACCTATGAGATGATGGGTTGGAGAACATCAGGGTGACCTATGAGATGATGGGGTGGAGAACATCAGGGTGACCTATTATATGATGGTGTGAGGAGCATCAGGGTGACCTATGATATGAGGTAAGGGGTGGGGAACATCAGGGTGACCTACATGTACATGAATGATATGATGGAGTAGGGAACATCAGGGTGACCTTGATGAAGTGGGGAGCATCAGTGTGGTCTGTATCTCATGTGATCACTGTCTGTTGTGGTTTGACCTTATGGATTGGGGGGGTGGGTGATATTCCCTTCTGTCCCTCTTGTCCCCAGGCCACTGAGGCCAGCTGTTGGATCCCTCTTCTCAGGGCGCCAAAGTGTGTGCTGGCTGGGGACCACCTCCAGTTGCCTCCCACCATCCTCTCCAAAGAGTGAGTGGCGGCCATTTAAATCTCGTGTGTGTGGATATGTGTGCTGGGCCTCTCAACCAGTCTCTCCAAGGAATAAGTGTATTCGTGACAGTGGCCACTTGAATCCCACACATTGTTTTGAATAGTAGTGTTGGTTTAGTTGCTTATTGTGATGTTGTGATATGTGGAGGGTGTAGACATGCACATGTAGGAGAAGTTGCAGCATGTGTTTGACCTGTGCAGGCATCTTACATGTACATGTACCTCAAGAGCATGTGTGTGTACTGTGCAGGCCTCTTACCTCAAGAGCCATTAGTTTAACTCGTTTTAATGGTTCTGTAGAAAGTAATCTTTATTTCCTTGCCATTGTACTGTGCAATTGTTTTTGGTGTACGATTTGTATCAGAAGTGCTGTTTGATGGCTACATGGTTACTGGCAGAGATGTACAATATGTATGTACCCGGCTTGCGATTTGACACACTGTACATGTGATTGTAATGTATTTGCCATCCTCCCTCCCTCCCTCCCTCCCTCCCTCCCTCCCTCCCTCCCTCCCTCCCTCCCTCCCTCCCTCCCTCCCTCCCTCCCTCCCTCCCTCCCTCCCTCCTCCCTCCCTCCCTCCCTCCCTACCTCCCCTCCCTCCCTCCCTCCCTACCTCCCTCCCTACCTCCCTCCCTTCCCTCCCTCCCTCCCTTCCCTCCCTCCCTCCCTTCCCTCCCTCCCTCCCTCCCTCCCTCCCTTCCCTCCCTCCCTCCCTCCCTCCCTTCCCCATTCCACATCTGCTTCATGTACATGTAGGGCTGCTAGCGGAGGATTAGAGGTGACACTGATGGAGAGATTGGTACAACTTATGACAAGCAGGTCACAGCCATGCTGAACGTACAGTACAGGTACTATACCATACATGTGCATACTCCATATACATATACATGTATATGTACACTGTACATATGCATGCACACACGTAGACTGTATCCATTGTCAACACCTGCACAGTGTACCTACAAACAATCAGGACTTGGCAGAAATTATATTGTAGGCTCAACTTCTCCCTCATACGAGCCCATTGTCCAGGGCCATTCTGGGTGGATGTTTAGGCAATGATCCATACATATGTGTACTTATTCATTATCTCATCTAATAGTAACATAATGAGGATGAGCTCAAAAAGTACATGCAATATATCGAAGAGCTCTCTAGCAAGAGTCTTGAGCTACACTTCCTGATTGGGACAGGAGTGCTGGCATACCAAGTTGAGCCTTACCATACAGACTGCCAGTACGTTTACTGCAGCTTTGGACTTGTGACGATTCCCCGTATAACCATATCTTGCGACCTCATTGGCTGTAATTATTTGAGTTTGTTGGCTAATGCTCTAATTAGTGCTCATTTATAGTTAACGGTGCAAACTTGTGTGAAGCACAATATTGTGCAGCTGTATCAATCGAGGAAAGTCTCTAAATGTGCATGGGTTGACCAGGGGTTGCACTTGCGTGTAATTTTTGCTCTGCTGGGGTGTTCCAGGATGCACGAGAAGATAATGGCGTGGCCATCGCAGTACCTGTACGGAGGGAAGCTGAGAGCCCATAGCTCCGTGGCAACGCAGCTCCTCAAGTAAGCTCTTTGTGTTGTGCTGGTGTGGGCACATTGTGGGTGCAGGCGTTTCACTTGGAGGGTTGGGCGGGGGGGGGGGGGGGGGGGGGGGGGGGGGGGGGGAGGAATTGTTTTATGGGGGGGGGGGGTTAAAAGCATGTACATGCAGCCTGTACAATGTATAGGACTCCTTTCACGCATCAACTGCATAAATGCGTGCACATGTACACTGTATGCGTACATGGGAGCATGTACTGTGCAAATGTACACAAATGTAGACACTACAGTGTATGTGTAAAATGTGTGCATGCCTACACATGTACATACATGTGTGCATTTACCAGGTGTACGTGTGTACATGCATGTACGCATGATGTGTGAATGCACAGGTATAGACGTATGCACCACGGCATGCCATGTGCAAGCACTGTGGGGCAAAATGTGCAGATGCACATGTACGTGCTGCACTTGTGCGTGCACATGTACACGTGTCGACAAGCATGCATTTTACGCAAACATGTAGCGTCCATGTACATGTACATCTACATGTAGCGTCTACATTGTGGCATTTTACACGTACATGTACATGTAGTGTGGCATTTTACACGTACATGTACATGTGCATGTAGCGTCTACATTTGTGGCATTTTACACATACAGGTACATGTAGTGTCTACATTTGTGTGCATTTATACGTGTGCCCATGCACGCATACATGTATTGGGCGTGAGAGCCCATACAATTTTGCACCATTTTGTAGGAATATTATGCTGGTGCCAATACATGTACACTGTACACATGTACCCATTTGTGTTTACCCCACCCCCTTCCTCTGCATTTGTGTTTACCCCACCCTTCCTCTGCATGCTATCAGGGATCTTCCCGGTGTCAAGGAAACAGCGGAGACTTCCCAGGTGCTCTTGTTCATCGACACGGCCGGATGCGACGTGGTTGAACTTGAAACCACCGACGAAGAATCGAAAGGGAATGAAGGTACAGTGCCGGGTGTCTTATTGTCACATGTATGACTGGTGTGCATCTTTAAGAGTGGGTCTTTGGGTCACCTCCTCCCCCTTCCAGTACATGTATACAGTATTTACACTGTGTGTACAAGACTATAGCGTTCTCTTACTGTACAGCCTTGCTTACTTCTTGCACTTGTTTTGTCTCATGTCTATGTTCTAGACATGTACACTGTACATGTACTGTACTTCCAGCACATTTATACATTTCTGTGCTTATCTCACACACCCATACATGTAGTTGCACTGTACCTCTCATGATGGTGTCCACGCGTTTTAATGACCAGTGCGGTACTTGTAAGCAGAAAGCATTCTGGGGCGGGATTGCGTGGCCGCAATGATGAGCCACTCGCACCTTGCGTTGCAGGCGAGGCAGACTTGGTGTTGCATCACGTCAAGTCCCTCATGGAGAGTGGTCTTGGTGCCAAGGACATTGCAATCATTGCACCCTACAACCTTCAGGTGCTGTAATCTTAGTCCTGGTTCTGTCTATGCACATGTGAGCACGCACACACATGCACGCACACGCATGCACACACACGCACGCACGCACACATACGCACACACACACACACACACACACATTCACACACACACGTGTTTACACACACATGTACACTTGCATACATTTTGTGTTGAGAGTGGGTGAAGGGATGAGGGGCATGTGCATACTCATTTGTACACAGGTGTATGGTGGTGTCACCTTTCTGTGTCTCTTTGATGTCACCTCTCGATGATGTCACCTCATTCTCTCTACGATGTCACCACCACCTTCACAGGTGGACTTGATTCGTCAGAGGGTGGAGTCGCTTGGCTCTGGCCACCCGGAGGTGCACACTGTGGATGGATTCCAGGGCAGAGAGAAGGAGGCAGTGATCATCTCCTTCACTAGATCCAATCCAAGGGGTGAGGTAGAGGGGGTGGGGTCTGCATGGGAGCAGAATGATAGCATGGGAGTAATGGAGCGTGTGTTAAGATAAAATTTGTTGCTTAGAATACCCATTTCCTTGTACAGTATCTATTGTATTGTCTGTTTGAGATTAATTCAATAGGATACCTAATGGCTTTACTATCGTTGTGTGGGGAGCGATTTGTGTGTGTGCAGTTGTGTGTGTATGTGTGTACATGTATGTGCGTGTGTTATGTGTGTTTGTGTGTGTATGGGTTGTATACAGTGTATGTTGTGTGTGTACATCTATGTGTGTGCATGTGTGTGTGTGTGTATGTGTGGGTGTGTGTGTGTGTGTGTGTGTGTAGTACTATGTGTGTTTAAATTTCCTTGCCCTCCATAAGGTGAATTCGGATTCCTCAGAGAACAGAGGAGGACCAACGTGGCCATGACTAGGGCCAGGAGACATTTGGCACTAATTGGGGACTCCGAAACAATATCTAAAGAGCCCTTCATCAAGGGCCTGATAGACTACTGTCATAGCCATGGACAAGTGCTAAGTGCACATGAGTACCTCCATGGTGAGAAGCTAGGGAGGAAAGGGGGGGGGGGGGGGGGTCTGGGTTTCTGAAACAAGCAGCAAAGGGCTATTTACAGTGCGCTCTTAGTATGTCATAGTGTTTTGCTCATAGCACTGTACGTGTGCAGGAGGGTTCACTGTCTACATTACACTACTTTGAATGTAGTTTTTCATATAAATATGTAATTACATGTACATACAGTATAATTAACCTGCTGAAGCACCTCAAATGACACTATACAGTACAGTACATATGGGAAAATGAAGTGAGATGAATATTGTGATAATTACTTACCGCTCTGTAGGGAATTGATTAAAATCCAATAAAATCATGAAGGACTCATAATTTCAGAACCTATCATACTGTAAGTGATTATACATGTACACTGTCATGAATTCATTTCATGAGGATAAGTAGGTGTGGATCCAGTGTACACTGCACATGTATCAGTACGACATGTGTGAGCACTGTATATCTAAGACATGATATATCCTTCCAAAATGGCTGATTGGCATAATAATACATGTAGGTATTAAAGTTTGTAATGATTTTAGAGGTTATTGATTTAGTTGTTCAGTTGATAGCCATAATTCTGAATCTTAATTTGCTTGAACTGTGATTTGTGCAGGGTACGATAGCGGGCTGGATTTTTGGCTCCATTTATTCACCTGTGCAACAGTAACAGGAAGTTTTAGACGTGTACATGTACATGTACATGTACGTATCATGCATGTGAAAATAGCACTGCATGCAGCCATGTAGTCTGTTATGATCAAAGGCCCCCCGGGGTTATGTGCAACCAGATTCATCGTTTGAGGAAGGACACCACTATAAACCTAAAGCGAAGAAGCCTGCGTCGGACCAGGCTGCTGCCAAGAGCGATAAGATCACCAGACCTCGTCCTCCCCATGCTGACCGGGGGCACGGGGGGCCTGGAAATAAGGACAAAAAGAAGCAAGTGAACAGACCTGCAGTGACACAACCTGTTGAACCAAGGTACGGTGCTTCTGTGGGGGGGGGGGGGGGGGGGCCATTGTTGATGTGAGGCTTGGTGCTACTAGTCACACCCTCCCCCCTCCTGCCTCCTTCAGTGTATCAGTTGAAGGGCTTTTTTTACAATGTGCCTTTTTGTTAGTTACAAAAATACTGACATCAAGGGATTAGATGAATCAAAGAACAATCTTTCTCATGCTTTTTTAAGCAACTTTAGCAAAGAAAACATGTACTAAATACAAGTGTATATACACGTACATGTATACATACATGTGGGGATACATGTATGTATTTAGTACATGTGTTTTCATACTATATGCATGTACATACTGTGTACACTGTATATGTGTGTGTGTCTGTGTGTGTGTGTGTGGGGGGGGGGTTCATGTACAGTGTATATGTTTATTTGGGTGTGAATATATCTGGATTCACCCGCTAACTCAGCACACACATGCACACTCATCCACAGGTGTGCTGTTGTTAAACAGGGAGACGTAACTGGTGTAACCGCTGACGACGAGGCCACGGCCACCATTAGACAACAGCTCGAGGAGTTTGTGCAGTGCAGCGACCAGACCAATATGTCTTTCCCAAGCACTCTCACGCCCGGGGAGAGGAAGATAGTGCACGAGGTGAGGAGCAGTGAAATTAGGGGGGGATCACCCTGCACTCGTGTGTGCACTGCCGTGTGACTGTCATGTGACCGTGCTCTCTTGTGTGGCTTGCAGCTCTGTGAGGGGATGGGACTCACCCATGTCAGCACTGGCGTGGGCAACACACGCTACATCCAGGTGGGTAAACCTGAGCGCGGTGAATTTGAAAAGAGAGCTGATGCTAGCAAGAAGGGAGTCGTCGTGAAGGAGGTGAAGCCAAGCGATCCGCAAAAGACTCCCCAAGAAGCAGTAGTTGGTACCAGGCATAAGGGGGAGGCGGTCGGCAATGTTGAAGCTGCAGAGCTGGCCGAGTTAGGCACGGTACCCACACTAGCAGCCACTGGCACGTCAGATGACAATGATGAGGGGGGCTCCAGCGGTTCTACCGAGTCTGATGAGTGCCATATTCGTATGCCACTCCTGAATGGTACTGTCCGTGTTAAGCAACTTTGGTTGGCATCGGGAATTAAGCAACTTTGGTTGGCATCGGTTCCCTTTCGTGAGGGTTTTTTTTTTTTTTGTGAATGCTGTAGATGGATGCAGCCCATAGTACCAACACAATGCAGCAAGATAGAAACATACAGTATGCTATCTTATCCCAAATATGTACATTAGTGTCAGTCAACAATGCATTCATTACTTGAAAAAAGACTACAGTGTATATGGCTCTACAGTGTGAGCCACAGTGCCCTTATATTTGAACAGCAATAAGCTATTGTTAATTAATTGCCTATAGTAAATTAGAACTAATAGAGGCTTATTTGCCTTCCTGTACATTTACAGCTGTATTTGGTATTCTTCTTGAATTATTATATTTGAAAAATCTTCCTTAACAATTATTTAAGTGTGAATGTACCATAGTTCATGCTAAGTTTGCATGCGTGTGACTGTTGAAGAGCTACAGTGTGCTTCAGTACTTTTGGTATTGCCAATAGGATCAAGTACAGCACTGCATAGCAACACATTACTGGAGTCTTACTAGTATTTATTTCATGTAGGTGAGACTAAAATCGCTGCTGGGGAGAAGGTTTGCGAACTGTGTCAGAAGCATGTGCTGTTGGCCAACTTCATCACTCACCAAGCCAGGTGCTCGAGGCTTCACACCAACCCAACCCCGGACCCTAGCACGTGCTCCAAGAGCACGCAAAAGAAATCATCTTCCAAGTCAAAGAACAAAGAGGGTTCAACGCAGTCTCCTGTGTTGGGTGATGGGGATGATCTGGACTCCATGCTGGCTGAACTATCACTGTCTGACAGCAAGTGCAAATATTTCAACTGCAAAAAATCTGTGAATCTTGTCTCTCAACGGTGTTCGTTCTGCAACGGTCGCTTCTGTATGGCGCATGGCATACCAGAGATCCACGGGTGTGAAGAAGCTGCAAAGAGGCACGCCCGACATGAAGCGATCAGCCATGAACCCAAATCCAAGAAGACCCTTGACCCCACCAAAAGGGCGCACCTGCAGAGAAGGCTTGACAAGAAGATTGAAGAGGCAACGAGTGGACGCCGTGTGAAGCATGTCGGAAAGTGAGTGCACTTGGACGTATGGGAAGCAGTGCTGGGTGTCAGGTGGGCACCATGGCTTATGGCCGGAAGCGTTATCACTGTGTGTACTGATGATGGATAGATAATTAATCTTTTGCATGATTTTCTTTGTGTTAAATTATGTCACACAATCTCTCCTGCTGTAAGAACATCAACAGTGATGGGGGACTATAAGCCACGTGTTCAGATTGCTAAGTGCACTTGTCACAGTTCCATTACTCTGACAAGTTTATCAATGACTATGTAAAATCACAATTCAAACTCTATCTTTAAAGCCTTCACGGAAAGGCCTTTGATGAATGTTTTTTCTCATAAAAGCTGTCTTTACACAACTGAGCTTGTAACCATGGCTGCTTGGTTATGCTGCACCTCATCTGCTGCAGAACCATTCTCTCTCACGCGGTACACATCATAGTGACCAGTTATTGCCCACTGGTTAACGTATGAGGGAGGGATGGGGGGGGGGGGATTCTCTCAATCATCTCTACTCACATGTTCTCCTGTTCGCACCACCAGCCATGCAGATATTTTTTTCTTCCTTTTTATTGACTCTCGATACTATGCATGTAGTAATCAATTAACAATCTATTGCCACATCTTGAAATTATTTCATGTCTGTCACATACATGCAGGTATGTATACACCAGGAAAGTATAAATGACACCATGCTACACTGCTTGTACAGTTTGGACAGGTTTCATTAGAAGGATAGGTCAACTCCAGGCTGCCACTTGACACACAGACATTAGCTTTGGCTCTGCTAGTTTCACAACTTAAACACTAGGAAACAGGGCTCAGTATTAAACGAATAGGTAACGATCCAAATCTCTGCCCTGCCTTGTGTTCATAGGTCTTCTTTGGGCATCGCACTAGTACCCAGTGACTCACAGGAGCCTTGCATGTTGGTATGGGAAAATTGGGGGAGGGGGGGGGGGGGGGCATCAGCTATATAATCATTTTTGGTTTTGGCTGTTGAAATTGGTCCTATGGTTCCTCTACTATACACAAATTAGGTAGGCTTCAAAGTGTAAAACTGCACCTTTGCCATAATGCACAGCTCTTTGACTTAGATTCAGATGTATTCTAGGTACTTGGGCATGATACAAACATACATGTAGGTTTTTTATGAAACTGCACCACCTGCATGTGCATGTATGTGCATCATTCGTTGAACTCATAGGTGCCTAAATCATGCAGAGGTGGTGGTTTCTCTAATAAAATGTCACACTGAGTTTTAAATACTGTAGTTAGAGAGCACTGTCTTTCTTTCATCTCTTTGCTCATAATGGTATGCCAGTGGAAATGCTGAGGATCGAGGCGAAATACCATCTTAATTTGTAATGCCCGGATATTGCCAAAACAAATACTCGCGGTGGAAAACCATGCAGATATCCATGATCCCCAGCGGCAGACGCTTAGTTTCGTACCCAGACCCACACTCGCAGCTACGGACACCGCTACGCGAGAAGTGGTCTGGTAAACTGCCTAACTAAATTGGTTCTACGTCCGGGCGATTTTAAGCGTACAATCAGAATGAGAATAATTACATTCCAATAATCGCTTAAAATCGCCCGGACGTAGAACCAATTTAGTTAGGCAGTTTACCAGACCACTTCTAGCGTAGCGGTGATGTAATCCATCCATATAGCTGCGAGTGTGGGTCTGGGCAACTACATGTATCATATATTCGGCAAGGGAAGAGCAAAATTACTTTTTAGCGTCGCAGTACATCGATCTATCATCTGGCTGGTCATGTTTTAATATCGTACATACATTTGAGCTTCGACCGGTGTCACAGAAAATTTGACGCGGCGTCCAAATTTCCGAAGTACTAATTTCCTTGTGGCGGATAAGGCGTTTTTGACACGTTGCAACCTAATATAAGTTCAGTTAACAAGTTTGATGCTACGACCAAATTAATTCTATGACGTGTCAATTTTAATCAAAGATTCGAGACCATAGGAAAACTGACAAAACAACGCGGGGGAAGTCCGGAGGAAGGTGGGACTTGTCGCAATGGCATCGCTCCCTGAGTTACTGGCAGAGCTGAGAGGGAAATTTGATGTCAGCACTTTTAGCAACCTCAAAAATCAAGTGGGTGAAGCATTTAGTGTGCTTAGCATTTTAAAAGTCTACTGTTGCGTTCTTTTCCGTTGTGCTAACTAGCTCAGACATCAGACAGGCAGTACTGGGCAGAAGCGTTTCGCCGCTTGTTTGTCGAAAGCCACCGCGATGGACGGGACGACCTGCTGTTCTTCGTCAGGCTGAAGGTCTGTTGCTTATTACTAAATCCGCGCCACGTGACCACGGGAAATATCCTATTGCCCAACATTACGGCCGTAAGAGGGACAGTACGACTGAATAAGTAATCCATAACCAACGCACTTGCGTTTCGATCAAAGTGTATAAGTGTGACCCTAGGATAGCGTCATCACGAATGCATGCGTGTGCGTGAGCGCGCGCGCGTGTGCGTGTGTGTATGTGTGTGTGTGTGTGTGTGTGTGTGTGTGTGTGAACACATTATGTAACCCGCTATGTGTTCATCTTGCAGAATAAGGACAAGGTGGTGGATGTTGCAAGGAGAGAAGCTAGCCTGACCCTCCCAGAGTAAGTCATGTTGGGTTATGCAGAGACCTAGAGAATGCATATAAGGTATCTGTATGTATTTGTGCACTGCTAGTATGGCATTTATACAGCTAAGTGTGTGTATATGTGTGTGTAGTGTATGTGTGTGTGGTGTGTAGTGTATGTGTATGTGTGTGGTGTGTGTATGTGTGTGGTGTGTGTATTTGTGTAGTATATGTGTGTGTGGTGTGTGTATGGTGTGTATGTGTGTGTATGTGTGAGTGGTGTGTGTACTGTATGGGCATATGTGTGAATTGTATGGGACTTGATTTGCTAAAGGTGATGGAGTGCTTTGTTCAACATGTGCAGAAGCGACTGTCCATGGGCTTAATTGAATTTCGTAACAAAGGTGCACTGAGCATGCTGGTGTTTGGAGAGTGCCTTGTGGTAGATGAGTCCTGTCACGTTTGTAATCATGCAGTGGGCGTGACTTACGTTCCCCTCCTTCCCATCCCTCCTTCCCACCCCCAGTATCTCGGATCTTTCCTACCTGTGGGAGGAGACTCTCTACCTGAATCTCATCCTCCATGAAGTGAGCAGATTCATGTGTGTTGCATGTATCTGTTCATGTATTTCAAATGATGATCACTGTTTCAAAATTGATTTTGCAGTTTGCTTCAATGGGGCATGATTTATCTCCACAGATGTGCAATGATTGTTTGGGTGCCCTATTTGTAAGCTTTTGGTTGGCCATAGTGAAGCTTCCCATAGTGAGGTTTTTTTTAATTAAAAAAAAACTGAAAGACATTAACAAAGCTGAAATGAAAGGAATTGATTTCCACATTCTGCTAGCAATACACTAGCACGCTGAGTTTAAGCACTAGCTTTTTAGTTTTGACCATGCAAAATGAGACCTTTAGAAAATTATGTAAAAACTGTGCACAACCTAAGGTCCTAGCCAGTACAAGTTACGTTTATAAAATGTCAGGCCTTAAGTCAAATTAAATTGTTAACTCCGAAACGCACTGTAAAAATTACTATCCAATGCAGCGTAAGCCAACAAATGTACTATTCACACCTATCTACAAAATGAATTTCAACCCATTGTTTTTGTTACAAATCCAATTTGTTTGATTTCAGCTTCAGTGTTACAATCAAAACTCAAATGAAAAAAAAAAAAAATACCATGGTTTGAAATATTATGGTGTGGACACTTTATTCCCGTATTTATTGTGAATCATAGCAGATCACGTCAGTCTTGTATTCACTCTTGCAGTTTGAATACCAGCTAACTTGCAGCATTGTTAAGGTGCGTCACGAGTCCACACGAATTCAGAAAGTCCTCCGAACCAAGACAGTGGTAGGTTTGGACATGTGTGTGTGTGTGTGAGGGTTTGCTTATGTATGAGTCATTAGTATGTGTGTACAGGTTCTCTCTGGAAATAGAAATTATTAATTTTTTTTTCAGCATACATTCTTACTACAACATAACATCGTATATACGAATATACTCATAGCTGAATATCAGGTTCGAAAGACACTGACAGCAGTCTAACAAATTCTGCTCTCTGAGCAAGCAAGGTCTATCGAAGTAGAGGTTCTCGCAATTTCACAGCTACATGTGCTTTATATGCTCATCTGTACACTGTATGCATGTACATGTACGTGTGTTATGTGTACGTATGTGTAAGTTTATGTGTGTGTATTTGTATTTGCATATTTGTGTGGGTGTGTGTGATGTATTTCATTACAGAGACCTTTGTACTTGTTTGCAGCAACTGTATCCCTCACCAAACCAACACAGGTAAATTTGCACACCATTTTTGTCTCCTTGTGCCTGTGCAGCCTGACTCCGCCCTTCACCATTCACACTTATCATCCCAACCACCCTAGCATGCTGCACACACACACATCCATGAACTCAGCGTTACATAAAGATCAATCACATAACTGCATTGTACATTGACCGCAGAGTATGTCTGTGTACATATATGTCTATTGGAACTTTTATTTTTCTCGCATTTTGGTATTGTCACTTAATAATATACAGTTGATTAAGTTTTAGTACTGGAATTATAATTTTGATATCATAACAATCTTTTCCCGTCAAGTCAAGTCACAAACCACTGTGCATTAATTTCTATACACTACTTAAAGCAAACAGT